>JBBPBX010037829.1:0-30715 GCA_038048925.1 Garcialebias charrua | reverse complement strand
ACAGGAGACATGAGACATGAAGCAACACAAATGAAACATTAAAATATTAGACATGAGAAATAAAGCAACAGAAATGAAACATTAAACAGTAGTCATGAGACATGAAGCAACAGAAATGAAACATTAAAACAGTAGACATGAGACATGAAGCAACAGAAATGAAACATTAAAACAGTAGACATGAGACATTAAAGCAGGAGACATGAGGAATGAACCAACAAAAATGAAACATTAAATCAGTCGACATGAGACAAGAAGCAACAGAAATGGAACATTAAAACAGCAGATGAGAAATGAAGCAACAAAAATGAAACATTAAAACAGTAGACATGAGACATTAAAGCAGGAGGCATGAGACATGAAGCAACAGGAATGAAACAGTAAAACAGTAGACATGAGACACTAAAGCAGGAGGCGTGAGACATGAAGCAACAAAAATGAAACAATAAATCAGTAGACATGAGACATGAAGCAACAGGATAGAAACAGTAAAACAGTAGACATGAGACACTAAATCAGGAGACATGAGACATGAAGCAAAACAAAATAAACATTAAATCAGTCGACAAGAAATATGAAGCAACAGAAATGGAACATTAAAACAGCAAATGAGAAATGAAGCAACATAAATGAAACATTAAAACAGACATGAGATATTAAAGCAGGAGACATGAGACAAGAAGCATTAGAAATGACACATTAAAACAATAGACATGAGAAAAGAAGCAACAGAAATGGAACATTAAAACAGCAGATGAGAAATGAAGCAACAGAAATGAAACATTAAAACAGTAGACATGAGACACAAAAGCAGGAGACATGAGACATGAAGCAACAAAAATGAATCATTAAATCAGTTGACATGAGACATGAAGCAACAGAAATGAAACATTAAATCAGTAGACATGAAACATTAAAGCAGGAGGCATGAGACATGAAGCAACAAAAATGAAACATTAAATCAGTAGACATGAGACATGAAGCAACATAAATGAAACATTAAATCAGTAGACATGAGACATGAAGCAACATAAATGAAACATTAAATCAGTAGACATGAGACATGAAGCAACATAAATGAAACATTAAATCAGTAGACATGAGACACAAAAGCAGGAGACATGAGACATGAAGCAACAGAAATGTAACATTAAAACAGCAGATGAGAAATGAAGCAACAGAAATGAAACATTAAAACAGTAGACATGAAAAATTAAAATAGGAGACATGAGACATGAAGCAACTGAAATGGAACATTAATACAGCAGATGAGAAATGAAGCAACAGAAATGAAACATTAAAACAGTAGACATGAAACATTAAAATAGGAGACATGAGACATGAAGCAACAGAAATGGAACATTAATACAGCAGATGAGAAATGAAGCAACAGAAATGAAACATTAAAACAGACATGAGATTTTAAAGCAGGAGACATGAGACAAGAAGCATTAGAAATGACACATTAAAACAATAGACATGAGAAAAGAAGCAACAGAAATGGAACATTAAAACAGCAGATGAGAAATGAAGCAACAGAAATGAAACATTAAAACAGTAGACATGAGACACAAAAGCAGGAGACATGAGACATGAAGCAACAAAAATGAATCATTAAATCAGTTGACATGAGACATGAAGCAACAGAAATGAAACATTAAATCAGTAGACATGAAACATTAAAGCAGGAGGCATGAGACATGAAGCAACAAAAATGAAACATTAAATCAGTAGACATGAGACATGAAGCAACATAAATGAAACATTAAATCAGTAGACATGAGACATGAAGCAACATAAATGAAACATTAAATCAGTAGACATGAGACATGAAGCAACATAAATGAAACATTAAATCAGTAGACATGAGACACAAAAGCAGGAGACATGAGACATGAAGCAACAGAAATGTAACATTAAAACAGCAGATGAGAAATGAAGCAACAGAAATGAAACATTAAAACAGTAGACATGAAAAGTTAAAATAGGAGACATGAGACATGAAGCAACTGAAATGGAACATTAATACAGCAGATGAGAAATGAAGCAACAGAAATGAAACATTAAAACAGTAGACATGAAACATTAAAATAGGAGACATGAGACATGAAGCAACAGAAATGGAACATTAATACAGCAGACATGAAACACTAAACCAGGAGACATGAGACATGAAGCAACTGAAATGAAACATTAAAACAGTAGACGAGAGACATGAAGCAACAGAAATGAAACATTAAAACATTAGACATGAGACACTAAAGCAGGAGACATGAGACAAGAAGCGACAAAAATGAAACATTAAATCAGTAGACATGAGAAATAAAGCAACAGAAATGAAACAATAAAACAGTAGACATGAGACACTAAAGCAGGAGACATGAGACAAGAAGCAACAAAAATGAAACATTAAATCAGTAGACATGAGACATGAAGCAACAGAAATGAAACATTAAATCGGTAGACGAGAGACATGAAGCAACAGAAATGAAACATTAAAACATTAAACATGAGACACTAAAGCAGGAGACATGAGACAAGAAGCAACAAAAATGAAACATTAAATCAGTAGACATGAGAAATAAAGCAACAGAAATGAAACATTAAAACAGTAGACATGAGACACTAAAGCAGGAGACATGAGACACTAAAGCAGGAGACATGAGACATGAAGCAACAGAAATGAAACATTAAAACATTAAACATGAGACACTAAAGCAGGAGACATGAGACAAGAAGCAACAAAAATGAAACATTAAATCAGTAGACATGAGAAATAAAGCAACAGAAATGAAACATTAAAACAGTAGACATGAGACACTAAAGCAGGAGACATGAGACAAGAAGCAACAAAAAATGAAACATTAAATCAGTAGACAAGAGAAATAAAGCAACAAAAATGAAACATTAAATCAGTAGACATGAGACATGAAGCAACAGAAATGAAACATTAAATCGGTAGACGAGAGACTTGAAGCAACAGAAATTAAACATTAAAACAGTAGACATGAGACACTAAAGCAGGAGACATGAGACAAGAATCAACAAAAATGAAACATTAAATCAGTCGACATGAGAAATAAAGCAACAGAAATGAAACATTAAAACAGTAGACATGAGACACAAAAGCAGGAGACATGAGACATGAAGCAACAGAAATGAAACATTAAATCAGTAGACATGAGACATGAAGCAACAGAAATGAAACATTAAATCGGTAGACGAGAGACATGAAGCAACATAAATGAAACATTAAAACATTAGACATGAGACACTAAAGCTGGAGACATGAGACAAGAAGCAACAAAAATGAAACAATAAATCAGTAGACATGAGACATGAAGCAACAAAAATGAAACATTAAAACAGTAGACATGAGACACTAAAGCTGGAGACATGAGACATGAAGCAACAGAAATGAAACATTAAAACAGTAGACATGAGACACTAAAGCAGGAGACATGAGACATGAAGCAACATAAATGAAACATTAAAACAGTAGACATGAGACACTAAAGCAGGAGACATGAGACATGAAGCAACAAATGAAACATTAAAACAGTAGACATGAGACACTAAAGCAGGAGACATGAGACATGAAGCAACAGAAATGAAACATTAAAACAGTAGACATGAGACACTAAAGCAGGAGACATGAGACATGAAGCAACAGAAATGAAACATTAAAACAGTAGACATGAGACACTAAAGCTGGAGACATGAGACAAGAAGCAACAAAAATGAAACAATGAATCAGTAGACATGAGAAATGAAGCAACAAAAATGAAACATTAAAACAGTATACATGAGACACTAAAGCAGGAGACATGAGACATGAAGCAACAAAAATGAAACATTAAAACAGTATACTGTACATGAGACACTAAAGCAGGAGACATGAGACATAAAGCAAGAGAAATGAAACATTAAAACAGTAGACATGAGACAAGAAGCAACAAAAATGAAACATTAAATCAGTCGACATGAGACATCAAGCAACAAAAATGAACTATTAAAACAGTATACATGAGACACTAAAGCGGGAGACATGAGACATAAAGCAACAGAAATGAAACATTAAATCAGTAGACATGAGACACTAAAGCAGGAGACATGAGACATCAAGCAACAGAAATGAAACATTAAAACAGTAGACATGAGACACTAAAGCAGGAGACATGAGACAAGAAGCAACATAAATGAAACATTAAACAGAGTACATGAGACATTCATGCAGGAGGCATGAGACATGAAGCAACAAAAATGAAACATTAAAACAGTAGACATGAGATATTAAAGCAGAGGTATGAGACATGAAGCATCATACAGTATATGAAACATTAAACAGTAGAGATGGGACATTAAGAAACTAAAATTAAATATTAAAACAGTAGACATGAAACATTAAATCAGTAGACATGAGACATGAAGCAACACAAATGAATCATTAAATCAGTAGACATGAAACATTAAATCAGTAGACATGAGACATGAAGCAACATAAATGGAACATTAAAACAGCAGATGAGAAATGAAGCAACAGAAATGAAACATTAAAACAGCAGATGAGACATGAAGCAACAGAAATCAAACATTAAATCAGTAGACATGAAACATTAAAACAGTAGACATGAGACATGAAGCAACTGAAATAAAACATTAAAACAGGCGGCATGAGACATGAAGCAACACAAATGAATCATTAAATCAGTAGAATATGAGACATGAAGCAACATAAATGGAACATTAAAACAGCAGATGAGACATGAAGCAACAGAAATCAAACATTAAAACAGCAGATGAGACATGAAGCAACAGAAATCAAACATTAAAACAGTAGACATGAAACATTAAAACAGTAGACATGAGACATGAAGCAACTGAAATTAAACATTAAAACAGTAGACATGAGACATGAAGCAACTGAAATTAAACATTAAAACAGTAGACATGAGACATGAAGCAACTGAAATTAAACATTAAAACAGTAGACATGAGGCATGAAGGAACTGAAATTAAACATTAAAACAGTAGACATGAGACATGAAGCAACAGAAATCAAACATTAAAACAGCAGATGAGACATGAAGCAACAGAAATCAAACATTAAATCAGTAGACATGAGACATGAAGCAACAGAAATCAAACATTAAAACAGTAGTCATGAGACATGAAGCAACTGAAATTAAACATTAAAACAGTAGACATGAGACATGAAGCAACAGAAATCAAACATTAAAACAGCAGACATGAGACATGAAGCAACAGAAATCAAACATTAAAACAGTAGACATGAAACATTAAATCAGTAGACATGAGACATGAAGCAACAGAAATCAAACATTAAAACAGTAGACATGAGACATGAAGCAACAGAAATCAAACATTAAAACAGTAGACATGAGACATGAAGCAACTGAAATTAAACATTAAAACAGTAGACATGAGACATGAAGCAACAGAAATCAAACATTAAAACAGTAGACATGAGACATGAAGCAACAGAAATCAAACATTAAAACAGTAGACATGAAACATTAAAACAGTAGACATGAAACATTAAAACAGTAGACATGAGACATGAAGCAACTGAAATTAAACATTAAAACAGTAGACATATGACAATAAAACAGTAGACATGAGACAATAAAGCAGGAGACATGAGACATTCAGGACCCGTCTCGTTTGTATCCATTAGATTGTCTCTAAATGTTCTGCCACAGCGTTTTTGTTCCTTTCTCTCCTGCTTACAAAGCATGCTGCTCTGCGTGGTGGTACAGTATAGAAGATGCCTCACTCTCATCCTCCTCCCTCTCATCCTCCTCCCTCTCATCCTCCTCCCTCTCCTCCTCCTCCTCAGACACATGCAGTCCCTTACAGTAACATACACTTTCAGTGTAGGGCTGCCCCTGCTGATGCTGATGCTGATGCTGCTGCGCTCCTTAAACTCCTGCATTGAGGCGACAGAATTACTCGGCACAAACAGCAGGACTGTTGACAGAAGCCTCTCTGCTTGCGTCAGAGCTTCGTTGCCCTCCTGATTACATGTCGCTGCACGAGAGCCGGCACAGTGATGATGTATGGCTCTATGTGTGGCTCTGGTGGAAGATGGGATGATAAGGCTGGAAGTGATGGAGCCACTTTTCTCTCCAACATTTTCTGTGTCCTGCTCTCTACCTCCTCAGCTACTGGCTTTATCACATGTCTTCTCTGTCCGTTTGTCCTTTTTCTCATTTGACTCTCTTAGTTTTGATCTCTTCTCATGAGGTGATGCTCACTTCTCCTCCAATAAAGCCACTCCACATTTCTGACTCTGCAGCTGCAGTCCATTGTAAGAGAGCAGCCTGGTTGAGGTGCCACGGTCGTATCGTGCATCAGCAGCTTTGAAAGCACCCCCCCCCCCCAAACATCTCTGTTTCTTGTTCTTTTGTAATCTCTCCATCACTGGAGGCTTACCTTCAGGTCTCTGCAGGAGGAGAACCTGGCATGCTTCCGTCAAGGCATTTCCCAGCTGATCTTCACTCCAGGACTGCACGCTCCCTTCCCTGGCTTTGTTCAGTCAACAGCCCTCCTGCCTCCCAGATCCTTCTGCTCCTCTCTGCTCTCTCTATCTACTTCTGTGAGGGGGAGGGGGGTGTCTGGGCACGAGTGCGAAGGGAAGAGAGAGGATGGGAGAGAGGGAGAGTGGATGCAAGAGGAGATGTGAAGGATGTCATCGACCGCCTCTTCCATGTTCTCACACACTGATTTTTTAGGATCTGAACTTCAGGAGTTTGTTTTACTGCAAAAGGTGTGTAGAAAAAAAAAAAACTCAAGTACGGCGGGGGAGTTTGGGGGGTGGGAGCTGAGGGGAGAGAGAGGGAGGAGTGATGGAGAAGAAGACAATGGTGCCATGATCAGAAGCTGACATTGAAGAAAGCCTCATTGGTTTGAGATAGAAATACAGTACAAACAGAAAAGTAACAAAGACATGAATGAAAATAACCAATCAGAATAAAATAATGTTTTGTCCCAGAAATGTAGAACAGAAAATTATTGGAAAAGTCTTTGGAAGCTGAATTATGAAGGTTGAAATAAACGCAAAAATTAAGAAACAGCTTTTCTGATGACTGGGAAATTAAAAGCAGCTGAAGGCAACGAGGTACAGTATACTGTTTATGCAATAATCTGTTGTCCATCCATCTATACCTACATACATGCATACATACATACATACATACATACATACATACATACATACATGCATGCATACATACATACATACATACATACATACATACATACATACATACATACATACATACATACATATACATCATCTTCAGCTTGTTCTGACGTCAAGTCGCGGGGGAAGCAGATTGAGCAGGGAAGTCCAGACATCTCATTCCACAGCCACCTCTTCCAGCTCTTTAGAGAGGATAAGGCATTCCCAGGCCAACAGAGAGAATATAGACCCCTTTCACGGCTTGTCATCAACCCAGAAATATACCGGAAGTTAGCCATCTTGGCGACATAGCTGTGTTAGCCTCAAAGCTAATGTAGTTGTGTGTCACGTCTTGTCACACAAAATCAAAAAATGGTGAATTATTGTCGTGTCCATGGCTGCCACAATCGTTCAGATCGAGAGAAAAACCATCAGTTTTACAGATTACCACTCGTGATCACAAATCAAGGTGAAGTAACTCAGCAGTTATCAGAGGAACGTCGACGTCTGTGGCTGCCAGCTTAAACCAGAACTTCGAGGGAAAAACACTGAGCAACATCCGAATTTGCTCTGCACACTTTGTGTCTGGTAATATCAAAGTCAAAGTCAACTTTATTGTCAGAACTGCAATATGTACAGGACATACTGTACACAGGACCGAAATTGCGTTTCTCTCAGTCCCTCGGTGCAACAGTAACCATTTAAACATTGAAACACTGAAACATATAATAATAGACATAAGCATAAAATAGTAAAACTGTAACACTGTCCTGAGTTTTTGCATAGTGATATAAGAGTATGAAAATTTACACCAACTCTAAAACTAAAACTAAAACACATATTTCTTACAGTAGATTATAGTGAATTAGGGCATTACAGTTTATTGATAACAATTCACACACAATGAGCACGAGGACACAGACCTTTGAAACACCACCTCCCTTTCTCTGTTCAAGACAGCCCTGAAAACACATCTCTTTAGACTAGCTTATCATTAACTTTACTAAATGTATTTTATATTATATAATCCTTATGTATTTTATATTTCAATTTGTCACTGATAATGTTTGAACTGAATTGGTTTGTTAAGTGTCCTTGGGTGTCCTGAAAGGCGCTTTTAAATAAAATTATTATTATTATTATTATTATTACAATCCTTTAACTGTGCTGCATAAAATGTACATGGAACGTTAATTTTTTTGTTGAGTTATTTGTTTTTTACTTGTTAAGCTTTCAGTTGTTGAGTTGTTTATGCTGATTATTCAAAATTCATAAGAGCACTGTCATGACATGTCATGACAGTGACATGACACTCATGACAAGAGCACTGTCATGATAAACTACACATCTAGCTCTCAAGTTGAAAAGCAAAAAATACGTACAAACACTAAATATGTAAGAAGCACATACAATAACCTAAATTAACTGTTCTTGTGTTGTTTGACAACTGACAATCCGGTGCTATGTTGTAAATCCTGTTTTGAAATTCATATGCATATGAACACACCAATTATTTACAACTTCATTTAAGTAATTTTTATTTTATTATGTTTTTTCTTTTCTTAGGCAGACGTGCTCCATTGTACAGCAAGGATGATCCAGACTGGGTGCCTTCACTGAAGACGTGTGCTGCAGAGAAGTCTGTAGCAGTTGGTGCTGATGGTGGATGACATCTGGCAGCTGAACGCTTCAACCGACGACAAAAAAGAACTAAAAAAAACATGGCAAATAGCACATGTTAGAATCCATGTTGAACGTGTCATAGGCTGTGTTAGACAAAAATACACAATCTTGAATGGCCCTCTTCTACCTATTGATTTTCAAACATGTAGAGATCCAGAAAAAGTTGCATTAATCAATATGATTGGCTTTGTGTGCTGTGCCTTGGTTAATCTGTCACCACCTTTGGTGGGTTATGAGTAGCTGCATGAATTGTAAAAAGAACAAGTGGATAGAAGTTAAGAGTGATAGCTGATGTAAACCTTTTTTTTTTACATTGTTCCACCTTTACTTTGAAGTTGTTTTTGCAAATATGGGGCAGACATGATTTTTCATTCACTGCACTCTTTATTTGAGCATGAATTACTATATCATTACTGTTTATGTATTGATTTGATGAATGTAATTTTGATTATGCTTTTTCTGTAATGGATATCACACTGACGTGAGCAAACAAGACAACTTACATATTACAACATATGTTTCACATAGTGGTGCTGATACTGTATAGCTCACGTCGATTTAGAAAACCTCTCTTTTAAACCGAATAAATGACATTATGTATCATTAACCATTTTGTTTGTGCACTTTTTGTATTGACTAGAAAATATTCTGCCAAACTCAAAGTAGTTGTAAGGTAAAAAAGGTCTATATAAAGACAACCATTCGTACTATTATCTTAAAAGATAAATGTCTGCAGAATGCACCTCAAAGTTCTTACTGTAATTAGATTTATTGAGTGTAAGCTGTTATTTATATAATTTGTGTTGAAACACTGTACAAGAGTTGAAAATTTTGAATAACACTCAGCCATCGTTGTACTTCACATGTTTATTTTAAAAAATATGTATTGAGGTAGTTCTGCACAGAGCTTCTATAAGATGAACTGAAACACACATTTACAAGTGGATGAAATACCAGGGCTCCAATGGTTTCTCCCGGATTCTTGTTTTGTTTTTCTCCAACTGACAGTTCTTTCAATGTAAGCACTTAGGGCCCTGACAAGGCAGAGTGCATTCAACCTCTGTCCTTTAGTGAGGACAGGGTGGGGAGGAAACGTTGAGAAACCAAAGTCCAGACTTCTGGGATTTAGAGTTGGAACCTTTGGCATGTATGCAGGGTTTGGACGCAGGGTGACCTTTGACCCGTCAGGCGCAAACCTAGTACACATTGGGTGTACAGATAAAGCGTGGAGGTCACCCACACGTTTAGCTGAGCAAAGAGCTAAGAGCAAGGCAGTTTTATAAGATAACAAATCTATCTTAATGCTGCTAATAGGCTCAAATGGAGGCTCACACAGAGCATCCAGGACTAACTGTAGGTCCCAATCAGGGGCCAAAGTCCTGCTGGGGGTCTTTTCCTCAGTACGCCCTTCATGAAACATATCATGAGAGGGTGAGCACTGGGTATTTTACCCCTCCAGCCTTCGTGGCATGCCGAGATGGCTGACAAAAACACCTTAATGGTGGAAAATGAGCGGCCTTTCTCCAGCAGGTCCTGTAAAAAGGTGAGGAGTTGGACCAAGTCACAGGAATAATATTCCTCTCCAGACACCAAGTCTCAAAAACTTGCCATTTACGAGCGTAGAGAGTCTTGAGTTGATTGTGTTCTGGCTCCTTGTATAGTGTTTATGACGTTGTTGGGAAGGCCAGAGGCCATCAGCCTGTTCCTCTCAGCGGCCAGGCTGAGAGCTGCCACAGTTCTGGACGTGGGTGAAAGAGCTGCCCGTGTGCCTGAGTCAACAGGTCCCTGTGGGGGGGCAGCTGCCACGGTGTTCCTGACAACAGTGAGATTATCTCTGGGAACCACGGTTTCTGTGGCCACCTGGGAGCTATTAAAATCAGGGAAAGAGCTCCCTTGCGTACACGTTCCAACGTCACCTGAATCAGAGGGACGGGGGAAACGCGTAATATAGCGCCCCTGCTGGCCAGCTGTGGGCCAGGGCATCTGCTCCCAGCGGTGCATCTGTTTCCTTCAGAGAGAAGAACAGGGCGCAGTGCGTGCTGGTTTTGCAGACGAACAGATCGACGGATGCCCGCCCGTATCGTGACCAGATCTGGTCCACGACCCGTGGGTTCAGCCTCCATTCTGAGGCTAACAGCGGTCCTCTTAAGAGGGCGTCTGCCCTGTGGTTTGTCTCGCCCGGGATGTATGTCGCCCTCAGGGACAGTATTCTGGGGCCGCACCACGTGAGCAGCTTGTGTGTCAGACCGAGGAGGGGTTGGGACCTTGTCCCCCTCTCCCTGCTGATGTAGTACACTGTTGTCCTGTTGTCTGATTTTACCAGGACATGCCGTCCTGCAATCAGTCCTTTTTTGAAAAAGTATTTCATTGACGGGTAAACAACCTTCAATTCCAGGAAGTTGATGTGTAATCTTGCTTCCTGTTGTTTCCAGAGGCCTTAGGCGTTCTGGTTTCTGCATACTGCTCCCCATCCTCCCTTTGAGGCGGTCAGACACTCTGAGATGATCAGAATCCTCCCTGCTCGCCTGAGGGGGGCAGGACATGTTTGTTTGTTTAGCCATATTTGCAGAGCACACATTTTTAATAGTGCTTGTGGCACGTGGGGAATGGCTGCTGCCAGCAGGCCCAAAACATGCTGGCAGAGCTTGAGGGACACTCTCTGGCCCAGTTGAAAGCGTGCCAGACAGAGGCGTATCGAAGAAATACGCTCCTCTGATAGTCGTGCTCTGTACGAAATGGTGTCGACCCGTACTCCCAAAAATACGGTAGTCTGGGATGGTTTCAGATTGCTTTTCTGTAGGATAAATTTGTTTGTTGATCCATATCTGCAGAGGGCGTATTCTTAATAAGGCCCGGGGTACACAGACAATAGCTGCTGCCAACCGGTCCGAGAGAGGCTGGCACAGCTTGAGAGGCACTCTCTGGCCTAACTGAAACGTGCTAGGCAGAGGTGTAGGGCTGAAACCCATGTCTCTGAGAGCCTTGCCCTGTACAGTATGGAGTTGAGCTGTACTCCCAGAAATACGGCAATCTGGGATGGGGCCAGGTTGCTTCTTGCCAGGTTTATGATGAAACCTAGAGCTTCCAGGTGAGACATCGCTCTCTCTGGGTACTGCGGTGCCTGGACTCTGTTGTGTCCAGGAATGGGCAGATCGTCTAATAATTCAGAACTCTGACCCTTTGATCCCTCAGCGGGGTCAGGGCCGCGTCCAGGCATTTCGTGAATGCCCGGGAGGCAGTTTTCAGGTCAAAAGGTACTGCCAAAAAACTCGGACGCGGAGCCCCTGAAGGCAGAGCGGAGATATTTTCTGTGGCAGGGCAGGATGTTAACGTGGAGGAAAGCATCTTTCAGATCCACCGTGCAGAAGTAATCTCTCGGTTGAACCAAGCAGATGACTCGTCTGAGTGTCAACATCCTGGATTTGTACGTTTTTCTTCTTCTGTTCAGACCCGGAGGTCCAAGATGGGCCTCAAGCCCTGTTCCCATTTTGGGACCAGGAAGTACTCAGTAGTCTGAGACTTTATTGTCGTGTGTGGACGGCAATTTTTCTTTATTACACAAGCGTCTGAGTGTTCTTGTGTGTTTAAACGTTCTGTACCAGCTAGTCTGTGCTCCTCTAACATAGGTACTGGAGACAAAAGTTTGGCGTTTTCTCTCCCTCTGTGAGTGAAAACGCCTGTAATGGTGCAGGGGCATCTCAGGGTCATGCAGGCCTCTGCTTTCTCTCTACACCGCAGGAGAAGTACTGGGGTGACCCGTGACTTCTGTACAAAGACGCTAAAATACTATCGTATTCGCCGGAGGAAAATACGCTCCGGTGTTTAATATGCTCTGTCAAATTATTAACAATAAACAAGAAAAAATTGTACACAATACGCCTCTGTGTTTAATACGCGTCAGCTTTGTCCTGATCAAGATGGCGGCGACAGAAGCAAGCCAGTACGAAGAACTTCACAAAGAAACACGGTAAAAACAATTATTTCTTTGCGAGAAAAAATATATTTCTTAGCTGACTTTATAGTAGACGTACTCAGGAGTTTAACGAAATGTTCAAATCAGCTGGATTAAAAAAAAAGTTCGCTGAATTTTAGGCAGGCGGTCCGGGTCGGACCGGACGCTTTGTTTCTTTAAATTTAGCTAAATAAACGCTTAAAAAATATATTTCTTAGCTGACTTTATAGTAGACGTACTCATGAGTTTAACGAAATGTTCAAATCAGCTGGATTTTAAAAAAAAAAGTTCGCCGAATTTTAAGCAGGCGGTCCGGGGCGGACCGGACGCTTTGTTTCTTTAAATTTAGCTAAATAAAAAAAAAATTCTTACCTGACTTTATAGTACCGTAGACAGTCCCCTGAGCTCAACCAAATGTGAAATCAGCTGGATTTAAAAATCCGCGGTGTGGTTTATAAGTTACGGTATCTTGCTAACAAAAACAGCTACATCCACAGCCAGGGCGAGCAGCGACAGAGTCAGTCCGACCAAAGGAGGCTTTTTTCGAACACATGAGCAGCTAGAAACGTCTGGAAGTAGCCCTCTTCCTCTTCACTCTCTGAGTCCTCTGCTGCTGCCCAGAGCGCCCATAGCGGCCGAAACTGGTACTGCACCATTTTGTCCAAAATGTAAAACGATGATATCAAAGCAAAAAATGGGTCTAAAAATATGGGAAAAAATCCATAAATAATACTCTTCAGTGTTTAATATGCAGGACATTCAAATGAGCAAAAATACTGCGTATAATACACCGGAAAATACGGTATGTGGTTTTAATAGTGCTCCAAAACAACATTTTGTTTTTATCGCACAAGCAGGGGAACATGCTTTATGTTCTAACGATCATCTTTGTCCCTTCCACGATGGTCTCTTGGACCCCGGGGAGATTTGAATTTGTGTGACTTTTCTTTCCCACGGGTGGAAAAGCCCTTATCAGTGAGGGTTTTGGTCGCCAGTGTCACTGTGTGACAACCGGTTCAGTCCTACTCTTCCCCAGAGCGACTGTCCGGTGCGCCCGAAGGGCAGGCAGCAAAGTCTGCCGTCCTGTGGACCTCATTCAGCTGCTTTGCCGTCTTTTTCCTTTTGTTGGTGGCCCCCTGCAGCTCCTGCAGCTTTTCTGCCTGATGGGCCTGCAGCATCGAGGCTGTGCAGGCCACAAGGCACTGAGCGCGCTAGATCCTTTACAGCTGCACTGCTGACAGCACGGTTCGCTGACAAGCACCGTTGCAGCTTGTTGTGTAAAGTCCTCTGCTCTCTCCTCGATGCCTCGCTCCATCTTTGGAGGCTTCGTTGGGGGCAGTAGTTGGCTTTTCTTCTCTTTGGAGGAACTTCCCTCTGCTCGTCCTTGTCCACTCCACCAGGGTCCCTCGGGCCCTGACCTGGTTAACGTCCGAGAGTCATCCTTAGCCTCGTAGGTGGATAAGCTCTCAGCGTCACAATGTTCTTGTCGTGGTCATAGGAAAACTACCAGTCAGCGTAGTTGGACAGGTAAGCTGAAATTCCTCCTCCTGGACTGTGCTGGTCGGAGAGCTTCCTTGTTAGCAGGGGCTAAACGTGGAGGTACTCGTGAGCCCGCTCGCGGTGCTAAATGGGCCATCGAGCAACGCAGCATCGGTAAACAAACTTAGTTAGCAACTGTACGATGAACTCTATCGTCGATTCGGCTACACAGGATAGCGAAACAGACAAAACATGAGAAGGTTAGCTAGCAAGCTAGACCAAGCATTTTCACATACCTCACAATGGAGTCCTTCGTTGTCTGCTCGTAGCCTCGCTAATCGTGTTAGCAACGCTAATCGTCTGCTCCGCGCTGTCATGTGAGCTCTCGGTTAGCCGGGCTAACCGTGGGAACTAGCCAGTTAGCAGCGGGGTTACTCAATTTCCACTTGCCTTTCTCCGGGGTCATCTGCGAGAAAAGCGTTGAGTGTCTTTGCGTGTAGCATCCCTGAGCAAACCGGACAGGCCTTGTGGGTGTCCGTTGCTGAAAGGGGGTAGCCACATCCGCTGGAGCAGGTTCGGGAGCCGAAGATCGCTGGCCTGCTGAAGTTCTTCGTCCGAAGAAGTCCTCTCGCTGAGCTGCTCGCGGCTGCTAGCCTGTTAGCCCCGTTAGCTTAGCAGGTAGCGTGTTAAGTGGTTAGCGTCTGCTAACCGAGCGACGAAACAGCAGAAAAAGAAAAAGGCACGGGAGCTGGGGCTCCTTGGCCTGCTGGTCTTCTTAGAATTTTTGGGTTTTCGCTTTCCTTTCTCAGAAGCCATGGCTGAGGAGAGTCGAGCTCGTTAGCAGTACTAACGTCCGAAGACGTCTCCTTCGTTGCGTCGCTTTCGCTGGCTAGCCTGCTACTCGTTAGCAGGGTAGCGGTGTGACGCAGTTAGCGCCGTCGAGCGAAGCAGCTGCGAAGAGAGAAGCTTCTAGGTTAAAAGAAAAACGCTGGACTAACTTTCGCCAGCCCAGCAATACGCAGGAAATTTCTCTGTATGCTCAGCGTAGGGAGCGAGCTCACCTCTAACGAGCGATGTGTCTACAGAGAAGTCTCAGGAAGTTCAGGTTTAAGCGAGGTCAAGGGCAAAAAGAGACCGTTTGGATGGGCGCTAGCGTCTTAAGTACCCAGAGGGCGGGGCCTCTGAGGTGACGCTGACGCCCGCTGCCCTAAAGGCGTGAGTGTATTCCTTCAGGTAATTGCGCGGGGGGCGCAATTTCCCATAGAGATAGTGTTGCACCGAATGAACCTGACTGATAAAGGGAACTGACCGTTACCTGTACCCCTGAACATGTCCAGCAATCACTGTGCAATGGGCTGTGTACACCCTGGACAAGTCGCAAGTCCATCACAGGGCCACATGGAGACAAATGAGACAAACAACCATTCACTCTCGCATTCCCACCTAGGGTCAATTTAGAGTTACCAATCAGCCTAGCGTGCATGTTTTTGGTCTGTGGGAGGAAACTGGAGTACCAGGAGAAAACCACTCATGTACAGTAGAGAACATGCAAACTCCACCCAGAAAGGGCCCCTGACCAGGATTTGAACCGGGAACCTGCTCGCTGAGAGGCAGCAGCTTTACCAGTTGAGCCAGCTGGTTATAAATATGGGAAAAAATCCATAAATATGTTGCTTCGGCCTAAAAGTCGCAGGGCATGTAAATTATGCAAAGGAAACTGCAACATATAGGGAGGAAAATACTGTATTGCATTATTGATCAAACAGCTTGACAAATCTCAGGAAAAAACATGTAATATTAGATAATTTTCCTCGATAAATAAATGACCAAGTATAAAAAATGTTTCTCATTTCTTTAACTTGGTTCTCTTTATCTACTTTTAGGACTTGTGTAACATCTCATGATGTTTTAGGTCATTTTGATGCAGAAATATAGAAAGTTTTTAAGGCTTCACAAACTTTCAAGCACCACTGTATGTGTGAATATAAAGTTATAATTGTGCCTGATGTTCATGTTTTCAGTGGTCCCTGCAGATGTTCAGCAGAAGGTGCTGATTAAAGAAGAAGCTCCTGAAGTACGGATGCTTGGTGTGGACCAACAGGATCCAGAGACCCTCAACATAAAGGAGGAAGAGGAGGAACTGTGGACCAGTCAAGAGGGAGAGCAGTTTTGTGTGAAAAAGGAGACTGATGACACCGGGTTTGCATTCACTGCTGTTCCTTGGAAGAATGAGGAAGATGAAGAGAAGCCTCTGTTTTTACAGCTTCATCAGCACCAAGTAAAAGAGGAAGATCTTCCAACCAGCAGCTCAGCTGACCAGATGAAAGCAGCAACTGGTGGAGAGGACTGTGGAGAAGGAGAAACTACCAGGAACCCAGATCTAAATACTTATGGAGATGATTGCAGCTCTTCAGAGACTGAAGTCAGTGAGGATGATGAAGGTGATGAGGTGAAGGACTCTGACTCTCAGCTAAAAGACTTATCAGACTCTGGGTCAGAACCTGAAGACGGTGACAAAGACTGGAAGGAGAGCAGAGCTCCTGAGTCAGGCATAAACACTGTCAACAAATCTTGCAGCTTCACTGAGCATGGGAAACAATTTCACAAGACGAGTCAGTCAGAGACGTCTTCAAGTTGTTTGGTTATCGAGGAACGTTTAAAAGTGAAGAAAACTGGAGGCTCAATCAAGAAAAAACAGTCAAGACAGAACTCATTTAGTTGTGAAGACTGTGGAAAAATATTTAACCAAAATGGCAGTCTGAAGAAACACATGATAGTCCACACAGGGCAGAAAAAATTTGTTTGTGATCTTTGTGGATGCAGGTTTGGAATTAAGTCAACTTTAAACAGACACATGATAGTCCACACAGGACAGAAAACATTTGTTTGTGATCTTTGTGGACAAAGGTTTGGACAGAAGTCACATTTAAACAAACACATGATAGTCCACACAGGACAGAAAACATTTGTTTGTGATATTTGTGGACGCAGGTTTGGACTGAAGGAATATTTAAACAAACACATGATGGTCCACACAGGACAGAAAACATTTTTTTGTGATCTTTGTGGACGCAGGTTTGGACTGAAGTCAAATTTAAACAAACACATGATAGTCCACACAGGAGAGAAAACATTTGTTTGTGATCTTTGTGGACACAGGTTTGGACAGAAGTCACATTTAAACAAACACATGATAGTCCACACAGGACAGAAAGCATTTGCTTGTGATTTTTGTGGACGCAGGTTTGGACAGAAGTCACATTTAAACAGACACATGATAGTCCACACAGGACAGAAAGCATTTGCTTGTGATCTTTGTGGAAGCAGGTTTGGACTGAAGACAAATTTAGACTCACACATGATAGTCCACACAGGACAGAAAGCATTTGCTTGTGATCTTTGTGGACGCAGGTTTGGACATAAGTCAATTTTAAACTCACACATGAAAATCCACACCAGATGAAAGCAGTTTAGCTGTGAATAATAACCCTTGCTTTGTCTTTTTTAATCTCATATAAAATAACACATTCCTTTCAGCATTATTTTTTCTTTATACCTTTGTTACCAAACTTGATTTTTATATTTTACCGCTAAATGATGGTTTACTTTTTTATTAGAGCTTCTATCAAAGTCTATTTCAATTTACCTCAGAAGAGGTACGTCTTTCACGACTAGTCGCTGAGGAGTCCTGCCTCCACAGTGGGTGACAGGTGCAAACAAGCTGCAAAGAGTTAATATGCACAGCAAACACATAAGTGATGCAAACTCCAAAATAAACAACAACCCCAAAAAAGCGGCAGAAGAAATTTGAAATCACAGAAAATGGATAAAGAAACACAGAACCCAAAAATGAAAACAAAGAAAAAATGCTGCAGATACTAAAAACACCTAAACAACTGTGAATAAGATGCTGCAAACTAAAAAATATATATACCGGTACCGTATACTGTATATCAAAAGTTCAGCAGACCACCAAAGTCACATGGGACCAGACCCCATGTAAATACATTTTAGCTGAGCAGCCACTTTCTAAAGTCACAATATGGTACTTTCATGCAAGGATACATAAAATGTATCAAGTAAAGGGAGGTTTTGGTATTGTAAGGAAACAAAATTGAAAAATCTTTGGAACAATCTGCCCCCAACGTTCGACAGTCCACTTCCCTTCCTGTTTTTAATTCACTTTTAAATCTGTTTTCACTGACTTTTAACCCAGTGTGATTTGATTTGTTTTGTGTTTTCCTTTGATGCTTTAAATTAAAAAAAATTATGTCTGCCTCGGGCCTTGGGAGGTGGATCTCTGATGCTTCACGGTCGCTTTTGAATTTTCTATTAGAGAAGCCTTATTCACTTATGCATGCTCACAACCACACACAAATGGATGCGGGGATATAAGTGTAGATATCATATGTAGATGGGTATATGACTGCATATGAATGTATATGTATTAGGGGTGTAACGGTACGCTAAAATCACATTTCGGTTCGGTTCAACTACAAGGAGAGCTCGGTTCGGTTTATTTTCGGGTTTTTTCGGTACAATTTTTTTTTTTTTTACAAAATAAAGACTTACAAAATGTTTATTTTGAAAATGTGCCAAAAATATGTTTGTATTGTATTGTAGTAATAAATAAAAGTGACCCATTTGGATGATATTTTAAATAAACAGCACTCTACAATAAATAAACTATATGAACAATAATAAAAATCTTAATAAATGCAAACAGTCAGAACCAGAACAATAAGCAGCAACAGACAGTTTACAATCCAACTAATCAAGTTTTTGTTCAGTAGCAGCAGTGTGGCTGTATTTGTCCTCATTACTGTACAGGTAGTCCCTGACCTACGGGGTTCCGGACTTACGAGCTGGCGAACTTTTGGAAAAAACGCAAAAAATACAGAATTTTTCTGTGTTTTTTCACCACAGTTCGTTAGCTAAACATGTGGACACACGTTTCCGATCATTTTTATGCACTCGTAAGCAGTTTTTCGATGAAAAACGAGTGTTTGTAGTCGCGCTAGCAAAACCGTTCCAACTTACGAGCGAAATTCCGGACTTACGAGACACGTGGCGGCCGTTCCAAGTTACGAATTTTCGCTTTACGAGCAACTCGTAACGGAACTCGCTCGTAAGTCGGGGACTACCTGTACTGTACTCACAACTTCTTGGTGGGACAGGTGGGCTGTGGGAACAGTTCAGAGTTCAGTTCAGTCATCACTTAGCTGCAGGTGGATTTACCTCTGTCACAGACTGGAAATAAAAAAACAAAAGAGATTTAAAAAAAAACAAGTTAATAAGATTATGATTTAAAAAAAAGATTATTTAGATAATAATAAAACAATACCTCTTGAACAATTGAATCTCTCACTCTTCATCATCATGGCAGGGCTTTAATCTGGTCCAGGGCTTGTTGTTGACAACATCAGTTAGTTTTTTCATAAAGAGCTGAACTTTTTGAAGTGTTGACGTGATGAATGTCTCATAGTGTAGGTTTTGATATGTATTTGTAGGTCTTGATAAACATTGCAGTCAGTCCAGAAATCCAACACTCGTCGGACAGAACTCGTACAAAAGTTCAGGTCAGAGGTTCATAGAACATCTGGTAATGAACCACAATAACAAAGTCATTAATCTTAAACTTGTTTTCCATCGTGCGGAGGAAAAACTTCTTATCCTCTGACAAGAAGCAGATAAACTAAACTGCTTATGCTCCCTTGTAGGGGAATTACACTGTCCCTGCGTTTCCCAGAACTGTTTATTTCTTCCACTGACAGGACTGTGTACGTGTAACTTTCCTTCCCCTGTCGGGAAGTAAACTCCTCTAATGACGTCAAATAAAAGGTATAAATGAACCTCCATTGCTATTCTGGACACAGATTCGGATTTGATTTGGTATAGACTGTTCAGCTGTATTTGTTCCATATTAACTTATTAAAAGAATTCCTCTTGCTGGCAAAGAAGAAAGTGTCCTCGTCTCAATTATTTAATATGAAGGCAAGAAGCTTCAACAGCTGGCGCTCCAAACGTGGGTAGGCCGTCTGACCTCGGCTGCTTTTTTCCGGCTGAGACGGGAGATGCATGGGCCCTGGTAATTATACTTTATACTTTGTTTTATAAAACGAGCTATTTTCCTTCTCAGCTGGTGGAAGAAGCCTGGTGAGGGCTTTTTGAACCTTTGTAATATAAAACCGAGGACTTTTTGTTGCCAGCAAGAGCAGATATTGAAAAACTTGCAGGTTTTGGGCTGTTTGCATTGATTACAAATTGAATTTTAAATGGTTTACATAAGCTGACAGTCAAATTGGAAAATAATTGACTATTAAACAGCCTTTGGTGTCGACAGTAAAATACAGTTTTAAGTGCTTTAGGTTCATACTACAAGCACTTATATCTAAGTGAAACTGTATTTGGGTAACCGGTCTTATAAAAAGCTATGCGTATAGTGTTTGTGTGCACAAGGAGTTAAATATTAGCAACAAACGTAAGAGTTATGAAAAAAAACTGGACGAGTTCCAGTCTCCTCTGTCTAGACAAGGAGTTTTAAATCTGAAACGTTTCAGTTCTGGGCGCAAGTGGAAATAAGCGACAGATGTAAGAGTTAAAGCTGGGATGATCACCAGTCCTTTTTGTCTATAAGGCAGTAAAGGGTTAAATCTGTAAATTTTACAGTCTTGGGCGCAGTGGAATGCGGCAAGTGTAAGGTTAGGTATGTATGTTAAATTTGGCACTAAATTTAGTGAAATGTAACACATACAACGCGTTTGAGTGAGAATAACATCATAACATGGTTAAAGGCCTGAAAGGAATACAAACTGTGCACAGTTGAATAAAAACAAGAAATTATCTTTATTAAAAACTGTACATGTACATTAAAAATGCAAATAAAATTTAATAGTATAATTTAATGATTTAATAATAGCTATGAACACACTGCATAAAATGTACTAAAAAGTATAATAATAAATATAGTGTTAATAAAAATAATAAAGTGTTAATAAAATATTAAATAAATAATATGTTAATGAATAAATAAAATGTAAATTAAAACATAAAGGTAAAAGAAATAACATTGAACTCTTAAAAGAGTAAAGCAGAACCATTGTTTGAGAGGTTGTGATGAAAAACCTGCATGTCTGTCCTATTTTAGATCGGCAGGAAACGTGCTGATTTTCCTATGAGGAGGAAGGCATTGTTGTTGATTTTGGCTGTCTGACGAAAGCAGCTCTTTTTATTTATATACATGGAGTGTTAGACTTTTGAAAAGTGTTACATTTCTTCTAAGGTTTCTGATGTGCTTGATTGTTGTTTCACTGCAAGCTGTCATCTGGTTTTTGCTGGAAGTGAAGGGGTTAGTTGTTTTGATTTGAAGAGGGTCGAAGAGGAAAGGAATGCAAGCTACAATTTTTCTTTTTTCCCTCGTGCTTCTGGTGTCGAGTTGGGTTCTGTGACGGTTGGCAGATGTTTCCTGTGAAGAAACGGTTTGTTTTGGTTGATTGCAAGAGAAATGGTGTGGTTGAACAAAGTTGCTTGTTTTCTTTTTTCCCTCGTGTCTCTTTCGTCACTTTCTTGTTTTCTCTCGGTGGAGTTGGTTGGTGGTGGAGGACAGATTTTCTCCTGAAAAGATAAAACACACACACACACACACACAGAAAAGATTAGACCAAGAGATGAACACTCACACACACACTAGTTTTAAACAAAACGTATTGTTCATTCTGGTTTCAAAAAGTAAAAGTAAGGACTTAAAAAAAAAATGTTACATTTAAGAGTAATTGACGTGTGTATATGCTTATCTGTTTAAAGGGGACCTCAGATGCATTTTTTAAATTTTTATGTTATTTCTGTGTGCTATCTAGACCCTATTCCTTCAATTTAATGCACAAAATAATTCTTAGATAATCAATTATACCCTTTTTAATTCTGCCAGTTTTAACTTTCGTTTTGAACGACCGGTTTCTGATAGAAGTTCTGAAGTCCACGCCCTTCAACGATCTGTTTACGCCCTCGTAACAGCCAGTATCTGTAATGTGTTGTTGTTTTAAAATTAGCTCTTTTTTTATTACTCATTTGACTTACTGTTAGTGCTAGCTTAAGATAACTTACCGAAACCCGTCTGAGCGCGCCGCAGTTTGCTGCTCCTTTTAGCATTAGACCACCCGAATCCGAAGCTAATGTTAGCTTGTTCCTCTTCCGGTTTTCGCCAGCTCCGCTCGGAGACTTTGGGCGTTATCGCTGTTCCAGTCAAGACAACACAAAGTTCACCAAGTGTCTCCCGTAAATTAATCCGTAAGGGGAAGGTCCTCACTGCTGCGAGGCTGCTGCGAGGCTGCAGCAAGGCTGTACAGTTGAAGCTCCGCTCCATGGCGCCAGAAGAGGGTCCCGTCGCAACCGGTCTCTACGCCGGGGGTATGCTCGTTTAATTTTTGCCGGCGGCGCGTTGGGAGAGATCGCAAATACACTAAAAATTGAACTAAAAAACATAAAAATAACAATTATACTTTATTTATAAAGCCATTTAAAAAACCACAGCTGCAACAAAGTGCTGTACACATGAAATTAATAACATATAAACAAAAGATGAGATGAAATCATGAAAAACAACAGTCATGTGTTTAATACAGAAGTGGGTTGAGCCTAACCAGGTGAGGGGCTGGACTCAGGTTTGAGGTGGGTTGTCCTCGCGCCTGTGACGTCACAGGCGCGATTGACTTCCATTTTATTTCAAAAACGAACCGTTTTCATCACAGTAAAATAAATCTACTTAGAGTAAATAAACCACTGGGTGCATTTTTTTGGCACAAGGACTGTTTTTTTATGAAGTAAATACCCAAAGTTTAGTAAAAAAACATTAAAAAGTGAATTTTGCATGTGTGGTCCCCTTTAAACTGTGTAGAAAGATTGGAGGCAACGCCTAATGGCCATGAGCCAGTACAGGGAGCTAGCAAATGCACACAGACATGTGAGGAAATGTCCCCACAGAACAATGAGAAACTGAAGAGATACGCACATACATTTTTACACAGACATCATCAGAGTTTGGGTAAACTCACGTACACACAAAGAGATAAACTCGCGTACAACCTAGTTTAAACTACATGTGAAGTTAATTCTGGTTTCATAAAAGTAGAAATTTTAAATAAAGTGCTTAAGTGTTTAATCTAGGAATAATAAGACGTCTTCATATGTGTATCTGAAGAAAAACTGTGTAAAAGAAGCTGGGGACTACGCCCTTTGGGAAATTGTCAAACTACCCCCACACATACTCACGCACAAGATAATTTGTGTGAGGAAACATTCCCGCAGAAAAAAATAAAAATGGGATAACAAGAAGATCAGAAATAAAGACACACGCAAACATGTGCTTAACACGGTCATAAACAGAGTTAAACAAAACCTGATTAAAGTTTTACTACCTTAAAAGTTTGTTTAAAACAGTGAAAGGAAATATTAGAAAGTTACTTACTTACAGTTCACCGATGGAGTGAGTGTGTTAGTTTCTGTAGATGCGGGACGGCTGGAACAAAGAAGTCTGCCCACCCGTTTTCTTTCTCTCCCTCCTTTGGAACTCTCTTGGAACTCCTCCCGTGGTAGAGTCATTTCGCTGCGATGAGACCAGTGGAAAAGTTGCACACACACACGGACAAACACACACGCACACACAACAGCTTCATATGAGAAACTAACAGGAAACTGAGTTGAATATAAATTCATTCTAAAACTGTATATTCGTTCTGACAACAACGTACACTGTATAAAAGAATAAAGAATAAAACTGTACTCACCTTTGACAGGAAAAGCATTAAACTTTGAAAAGAAGGGGTGTTGGTTAATCTTGCAGAACAGAGCGTCTGCCTGCTTTGAGTATGGATCATAATACCATAAAAGGAATTGATCAAGAGTGCAAATCCTGTACTTCGTCTCTAGAGCAGAAAGTTTTTGTGCAGAGAGCAACCAGAACTTTAAATAATTCCTTTCATTCAAACCTTTATGAACAGTTTCATAGTACTTTGAGATTAATGAAAAGTGCATTATAAATTGAATTCATTATTATTATTATTAACAGTTGAATGCATTTTATTCATTAAAGCATAAATATAAATATAAATCTTTTTCAAATTGTACTATAGATTTACTTTAACCATAATTAGTGATTAACACTTTAGGCGAATAATTGTTAAAGTTCAATCTTTTTATCTTCTGTGACAGATAAATGTTTTTTACTTACATTGGATCTCTCTGGTCTAAAAATATAGAACTAAAATGATTTAAATGCAGAAATAATTTTATTTATATTAGAAAAACTGAACAACATTTATGTTAAAAAAAACTGAGCAATATCAACAAGTGTGTGCTACAATTTTAAGATTGATCTAAAGCTCTGTAATAATAGTGATCTTTCGGTATGAACTTTGATTTTGTGAATATAAAATAATATAAAATAATGCTAATGGATTTTTGTTTTGTGCCACAGTGACAGAATTACTTACTGGGTGTGTTTCCCAAAACCATTAAGGCCGGAAAACAACTATCATGATAATAAGACAAACAGAGGCGCTGTCACTGAAAACAACTGTCATGCATCTTCAAGAGCGGTGAAGCTGGGCCTGAGTGTGTCTATACTAAAAAGATGACACGAATAAAGAATGAAACAGAGACAATGGAGCACAGTAAATCTGGAGCACAGTGTGAATAAACTGGGAAAATGTCTCAAAACGCTGAGAGTGTTTTTGAGGGGCACACAAAGGAATGTCATCTGTGAACTGAAAAATTGGGCGAAGGCTGCTACGAGCAACTTTGAAAAAGAAAGTCAGCTGTTGCAGAAGCCGAGAGACTGAACTCAGTCACATGAAGTTTTTTGGACACACGCAGTAAAAATGTGAACATGGACACTGTCAAGAACCGACGATCATGAACAATGTTGCGTCTGGTGAAAAGCGGAAAACACACACAGCGAGAGGATGTTTACTGTGAGAAATTGTTATTTAAAGTCTATTTAGTAATATATAAATAACTGATCAGATTTCGTACTGAAATGTTCCTTGAAACAAATTACTTTAAATTTTAAAGCCAATTATGTCTGGATAAGAATAGGACCTTTTAATTGAGCACATCGAGGTAAAATGTTAATGTAACAACTTATGATCTAAACAAAAGTTTATCTTTAGGTCAGAGGATTTTAGGCTGTGTTTTCTAAAAAGAACGTGTGAACAGTACATATAGTTCAAAAAGAAACAACTTTAAACCAAGAAATTGGCCATACAAATAAATAAATACAATTTACATCCAGGTATACAAAATTATTACAACAAATCATATATTTTATGTTACAGATAAATAAACTTTTAGATACAAAATTGTTGTAAATTATAACTAATGTCTGAATCACATGTTATAGTTTGACCAAACGTTCATGCATACAAAGTATTGTGTTCGACAGATAATAACATACACACTTTAACATATATTGTAACAACATATCACATATTCATTGTCATGTACCAGGTCTTGGATTCTAAATAAGTTAGGCACCAGAGTGCAACAGTCAGGAACATTCTTTGTTTGTTACTGATGGCTAGATTAGATAAGAAAGGGTCAAATGGTTGACAGGAAGTCAGGAGACGGGGGGAAGCAAGAGAGAAGCAGTTCAAGTTTTTAGAAGTTATGATGTTTGTTGTAGCTTATGACATTTTTAAGAGGAACAGTTGTCGTGTGAGACGTGCTTTCATGATTGATCTGTTATAAATATTCGACAAATACTTGGTACAGCACTGTAAAATTGTTGTACTCGAATTTGACTGTAAGTTGTTGGAATAATGCCCGTAGGCTTAAGTGTGTTTGAGATAAATACATAAATAATTGGGTAAATTAATGCTGACTGCTGTGCTGTGCAGAAATGCAGTTAAAATTTTGTATACTAGAGCTTTAATCAGGGCACAGAGCAGACAGGAAAGTCACTGTTTACACTGTTTACAACAGCAGTGGGACTCTGAGTGCTGATATCCAGAAAATACTTTGTGGAGTTTGCAAATGTTTACATGCGCAATGAGGATTTAGTGTTATGTTAAACACTTAAGGGGACAGATGTTTGTATGATCAGAATTTTACAGTTAAGTTAGGGAGGCCAGATCAGTTTGAACATTTAGGTAATTAAGAAACTATCAGAACTGAATTGTTAAATAGTTTTGTTTTTAAAGTAGTGCGGAGTGTAATGTGTATTTGTGTTGATTGTAGATTTGGATAGGGGTTGTTCGTTTGGTTCTGTTACTGGCAGATCACTGCTGTTTGAACTGGTGGTTGGGGGCAAATGAGATGAGATTTTTTCTTTCTGCCAATTTTTTCGATTTTCTATTTTGTATGTTGCTATGTGAGAGAATGTTTTGTGTTGTGTTTTTGGTTAAAGTAGAACTAACATAAAATGAACAAAATTTATAAATAAAACAAAATAAATGAACTTGTTTAGACCATAGACAGCAAAATGTTTATGTTTAAGGAATATTTAATGAAACAATTAATGATAATTTCTACAAAAGAAAGATGTCGACCAAAAGGAAACGTGAAAAGAAAAAGTAAATTGGTTTTAAGCTGATTTGTTAATTATAATTCAAATCTATATAGTCTACCGGTAGCATTTGGGGTTTTCAGTGCACTGAAGAGAATTAATAATTCTCGCCCATCATAATCGGATAAACTTAGTGAATTGCTCTATACAACTAAAATAGTCTTTGCAGATGACAAAATGTTGCAACAAACTAAAGTAAATCTTTTATATTAATGCATGGTTAAAAGAATTAATGTACAAACAGTATTGTTCATGTTGACTTTTCTAACCATATCTATTGTAATTTTTTACAGGATAGGTCCACGGACAGATGACTTCCAGTGGACATTTCAACTTGTTTAACCTATTTTTTTCCTTTTATAGCTGTTATGTTTGTTACGAAGTTTGTTATATTGATGTTTTGTGCATGTATGATGAATTATTGTGATATAACCAAACTATTTTTCCTGCGCTTGCAAAAAACTGTTGAGGTGAAAAGATAGGGTCAGTTAGGATTATTGTTTCAGCTTCAAATTACGGAAGAGTATCCATAAAGCTGATGTTCCTGAAATTTCTGCTCAGTAAGTATCTATCACACAGACACAACAATACTCTTTATTTATTAGTTGTATCAAATAAACTATCAGTGTTTAGTGTTTCTTAAGGCATACAATGTGGTGGAAAAACGCTAATGGTGAAACAATAATTAATTAATTAATTGATTAATTGGTTACTTCATAATTAATTAATAGAAGGAATGTACAGTATTTTGTTGTATTGTTTTTTCCGTCAATATTTTTCAGCAGGAACTGAGTGTAAGACATGTAAGACTGACCAAAGCTTCCTACCGGAAGCAAAGAAGTGTTTGATGGACAAAGCGGGAAATACGTAAACGGTTGATTCAATTGCATGACTTAAGATAAGCATGGAACCTTACAGTTATCAGTACCAATACTAATCAAACAAACAAAAATATGCATGAACTGCATGAAAGTGCATGGATGCACAACGCCACAATAATAAAAGAAATTATAAAAGGGAGGTGGATCACAATCAGAACATTGAGTAGTTTCAGCTTTACTTACAAAATTTTAACACAACAGCTTTTATATTAAGCAGTTAACAACTTTCTGCTAAACTCTTTTCTTAAGCACGAACCAGAATGTTATGAATGAAAAGGAGAAGGGAAGCTTGTTTTCACTACAGATGCTGAGAAAGGAGATGAGTGGAGACGAGGTGGAAAACGGGGTCTTCCTGGACGAAAACGACATGACGCGAGGCGTAAGGGCTCGCTCTGGAAGGTCCATGGCCAGTTGGTGACCAGCTACACCTGCTGCAAAGTCGAGATTGAGAGAGGATCCACACGGTTCAAGCAGAAGTTCAACATGAGAGGATCGACATGGTTCACGCAGAAATCCAGAGAGTAGGAAGCTGTACCTGGTGTAACCGCAGTCATTGCACCAGAGTTCCAGCCAACAAGGACAGTGTTGTGCAGAAAATAAACTTTGACAATGACACCGAGACAAAGAGCAGAAACTAGTCTGATAAGTGTTCTGTTCTGGATAATTCTAGGGGCATCATGATGACATGAACCAGAACTGGAGGAGGTGAAGACACCAGTAAAGAAAACATGACCAAGTCCGTGCAGACCAGTCACCAGAGTGTTTGCCAAGGCTGCAGCCGGAACCAGGACAAATTTATTTAACATAAGTTGAGTATGATACAACAAAAACACCTTAACACGATTCTGGCATACTTGTCAGCATTAATAAAACATTTCATACACATGTTCAATGATTGCAATCCAACTGTAACATATAATTTTATAACTTTTCATCAAAACACACGACTAAATGTTGTATAAAACGCGTGAAATCTAGTAAATGAAGAAATGTAGACTTTAATAAAGAATGGAAAACTAATATATTGCAAATTTGGCTAAATTAACAATACAATTAACAACGCTTAACATTGAATTGACTAATGCCGAACACATTATTCCTATACAAGCATTTATAATTAATGTGAGACCTAAATAAGGAGATACATTAACTCAAAGAAAGCCTAAGAGACAACTACGGTAACTAGTTTTGACTATCTTAGGTGATTACATTTTGACATTTTAAATTGTCAAAGGGAGGATTGGATTTGATTAAAAGATCTGAACTTGTAACAATGTTAAACCTTTGTTTAAGTAGATTGTACAAAGACTTTAAATGAATCATGGAGTTGTCAAGAAGGACACGTCCTGTTAAAAGTGATGAACTTTAGAAATTAGCTAATAAACTTACTTGGTAGATACGGGAAATGTATACTCCAAAGGAATTGACCTCAAAAGAATGCATTATATGAACTAAAGCTCCTAGTTCATTACAAATAATGTTTCTAGATAAGTACAACTCACAACAATGTGTTAAAGAATAAAGAGAAAGAATAAGAATGTAAAGAAAAGGAATACCAAAGAAATACCCAATCAAACATACCAATGTTTTTAAACTTCCAAAAATATGGAATAAAGTGTAGGCTTCTATATGGAGCACAGTAATTTCATAATTATCTGCATACCTATCGTAGTTATAAGATTCAAGAGGAATGTGAGGTTATTTTTATCAAAACTGAACAAATTGGATCACCAACAAGAAATAAAATAGATTACAACGTTAAATATTAAATGTTTTATATGTAAAGGATTAAATTTAGATAATACAATTAAATGGCTACATTTTTGGTTTCCACATGCATATATGATGCCATTTTATCAATATACCTGTGTGGTATGAAAACTTAAACCTTTAAGTTAAGAATGTGATAATATGAACATGAAAATTGTAACAATAGTTATTCATTGACAAATCCTTTCATATTGCAGATAGTTATTGGATGTATGGAGAAGATATTTTGCTGAATATTTTGCCAACAAGATGGATTGGAAAATTCGTTATGGTTAAAATAAAAGTTACATGATTGAGTGAATGAGTTGATTGTATTAGAGGTGAAATAAAAGATATGATGTTTTGGATCAAAATGTATATTTGTGTACAATAGGTCAACACAAAGGGATTTTGTATGAGACTAAAGCATGGATAGAATCTATCCGTCCATAGATAACAGTAAACAAAAAAGTTAAATAGATTAATTATAATTATTATAACCAACAGTGAATTTCAAGTAAACCACAGAAGTCCTTGAAATAAATAAAGATTTTAAAGTAATGCTTAATAAAATGCTGGTAAAGATGACTGATCGTGGAATGGTTTTAATCTAAATTTAGGTGAAGGGTGATTTTTTATATTAAAGATAGGAATTAGTACAATCTTAGTGCTAATTATAATTTCCTTTTTGACATGTTGTGTCCTGCCGGCTGGGAGGCATTGGTGGACTCGTAAGATGATGAAAATAAATGGACCTGACTACAGCAAACAATTCGTCCAGCTTCGGATGGCCTCAGAGGACATGTCTCCCCGCCTCCCACTGAACTGACTAATGCTAGAAGGCCAATGAAGGCAGAGGGGGCTTCCCTCATAGCAGAGGACTCCGGGGCGGACCTCGTTTTGCTCCGCCCTTCATCCGCTCTGCGTGTGTACGTTTTGCACCTCAGTCGCAGCTCTGCTCCGGAGCAGGGATCAGCCGACACTCGAGCGACCCCCTACAGTGCAACGTATTGGGTCCGGCCGTGATTCGTGGTACGTAGGTGCTTCAGGCGTTTTGGATTGCTCCGCCTGCCTCATTTGAATCAGCCCTCTGAGTGGATGTTCATTTGCGCCGCGCTTTTTTTCAAACCAGTTTTCAGTTAGAGCGACGTTCGAGCTGCAGGAAGCAGCTACAGAGAGATCTCCTTCGGTGGATTAACTTCTTGCAC
>JBBPBX010037828.1:0-27510 GCA_038048925.1 Garcialebias charrua | reverse complement strand
TATGTATGTATGTATGTATGTATGTATGTATGTATGTATGTATGTATGTATGTATGTATGTATGTATGTATGTATGTATGTATGTATGTATGTATGTATGTATGTATGTATGCATGTATGCATGTATGTATGTATGTACAAGTTTGTACTGTATATGTATATTGTCTAATAACACCTTGGGGTCAACAGCTAAATTTGCTCAGGTGACAAAATCCCACTGAACAGGCTTTGCAGGGGGCTGAAGCAAGAAATACACTAATAATAATAATAATAATAATAATAATAATAATAATAATAATAATAATAATAATAATAATAATAATGTTTGTGAAGTCTCAGTTTTTAAGTCTGCTTTGGCATTTGGAAGTTTAGCATCTATGAAAAAATGTATTTTATTACACGTATTTCAACATCAGAGTTCATACATAATATTTATTTTTATTTGGCATAAAAAACCATTTGTTAGTTCGAAGATACAGACTTTTGAATGCAATTGTTCTTTTTACCATAAGTTTTACTTTAGGTTTTATTACAGTTACAATACTTTTATTGCATAAAACTATTATATATGTTACTGTGTTTTTATTTTTAATTAAATATTTTGCTTGTGTCACTGCATACGGATGCTAAATAATAATAAAAACACTTGGATTAAATAGCAGTTTAGTTTGACATAAAATAAGTATCATAAAGAATTTAAACTAATCAATTATTTAAAAATTGTTGACTTAGCTATGGGGCAGCACGGTGGCACAGTTGGGAGAGTTGCTGCCTCTCAGCGAGTAGGTCGCCTTGGTCTAAATCCTGGCCTGGGGGGTCTTTCTGGGTGTTGTTTGCATGTTCTCTCCGTGCATGCGTGGGTTTTCTCCGGGAACTCCAGTTTCCTCCCACAGACCAAAAACATGCATGTTAGACTGATTGGTAACTCCAAAGGTGTGAGTGAGAAAGTGAATGGTTCCCTGATGCATGCTAAATATTCCAGGTAGAAAAATCTAAAAAAGCTAAGTCTGGTCCTCTGGACATTCAAAAAACAAAACAAAACAAAAAAAATGTAGAAACGTTTCGTCTTTCATCCGAAAGACTTCCTCAGTCTGAGGTGCTGTATTCAGCTTAGTCTTATAAATAGGACCCTCTCACAGTGAGTAGCCAGTTGGCTGATGACCATACCATACCATACCATTTTATTTATAAAGCACTTTAAACAGGAACAAGTCCACACCAAAGTGCTGGACAAACAAACACGCAACAGGCAACACAGATAATGAAGTACAACACAAAAAACATAAAAACATTGCAGATCATAAATCAAACGATCCAATACAAATCAGCTGGCATTGAAAGCGATGGAATAGATGGAATATGACAGCCGAAACCAGCTGCTCACATGATCAAGGAGGACCATCAGCCTGACGATGGATCGTTAACACCCTGATGGTTGTTTGCTATTCACAGAGGGCTGAGTGATACTAGCAATAACAGCATTGTAAGTGGGGGACAGTTGAACCCGGAGGCCTCCACCTCTGTTTAATGATGGACGGTTTCTTTTCACAAAGATGGCCTCCTTTACTCCTCTCTCAAACCATCGTTCCTCTCTATCAAGGATGTGAACATCTTCATCCCTGAAAGAGTGACCGCTGGCCTGGAGATGAGTGTAGACCGCAGAGTCCTGACCTGATGATGTTGATCTTCTGTGCTGGGCCATCCTTTTGGCCAGTGGCTGTTTAGTTTCCCCGATATAAGACTGATCACAGCCCTCCTGACACTGAACAGCATACACAATATTACTCTGTTTGTGCCGGGGGACTGGATCTTTGGGATGAACCAGTCTTTGCCGTAATGTATTTTGGGGTTTAAAAGCCACTGGGACGTTGTGTTTAGAAAATAAACGTCTCAATGTCTCTGAAACTCCCGCAACATACTGGAATGACCACTGGTCTGGGTCTGGGTTCCTTCTTTTCACCTGATGGCTGGCTGGAGTCCTGTTTGGGTTTCTTCTCTGCTTTCAGGAAGGCCCAGTTAGGATATCCACATTTCTCTAGAGCCTGTTTTGTGTGTGATTTCTCCTTCTGTCTGGCTCCTGAGTTAGTGGGGACGCTGTCTGCTCTGTGGTACAGAGTCCTGATGACTCCTAACTTGTGCTCCAGAGGGTGATGGGAGTCAAACTGTAAATACTGGTCTGTGTGGGTGGGTTTGCGGTACACCTCAGTTTGCAAATTTCCTCTATCAGAAACTGAGACCTCACAGTCCAAGAAAGCCAACCTGCCATTTTTTACATCTTCTCGTGTGAACTTGTTATCCACATAGTTGATGTGATCAGTGAAATGTTGGACTTCCTGAGATTTAATTTTAACCCAGGTGTCGTCAACAAGGGGCGGCCATGGCGTAGTGGTAATGGCAGTCATCCCCCGATCGGAAGGTTGAAGGTTAGAATCCCGGTTCCCCACACCATGTGTCGTTGTGTCCCTGGGCAAGACACTTAACCCCGAGTTGCTCCCGGTAGGACTGGATGGCGCCTTGCATGGCAGTCTGCCGCTACCGGTGTATGAATGTGTGTATGAATGGGTGGATGGTTGGTATTGTAAAGCGCTTTGGGGCCCCTCATAGGGGGCTGGAAAGCGCTATATAAATAAGCTCCATTTACCATTTATCAACATACCTGAACCAATGAATTGGTGGTCTCCCTGAAAAGGACGTCAGGGCTCTCTTTTCTACCTCATCCATGTACAGGTTGGCAACAATAGGAGAAACTGGAGACCCCATAGCACACCCATTCATTCAACCTTTATTTATACAGGCCAGCCTCGTTGAGCCACGGGGACTCATTTACAAGAGGGACCTGTTTCATTCACACCCAGGGTCAATTTAGAGTTACCAATCAGCCTAACATGCATGTTTTTGGACTGTGTGAGGAAACCGGAGCACCCGGAGAAAACCCACGCATGCACGGAGAGAACATGCAAACTCCACCCAGAAAGGCCCCATGTTTCTGCCTAGAATACTGCTCCCCATATGTGAAGTAGGTCAACTGCAGGCACAGTTTCAAGAGTTGACACAGTTGCTCTGTGGAAATCGTGGTCCTGCTGTTCAGAGTGGTGTCTGATTTTAACCTTAAACAGACCACCTCCACTGCCTCATCAACAGGAATGCACGTAAAGCGTGATGTGACATCAAAAGAGACCATTGTTTCATCAGTCTCCACGATGACATCCCTCACCTTGGACTTCCATGGACTTTGTGGATAAGGGGAGTGTACTGACAGATAAGGGAACTGAAAGTTATGCACTATAACTCATGTTCCCTGAAGGAAGGGAACGAGGTGCAACACATGTTTGCCCTTTCAATGCCCAAGCTCGGTGAAGTGCACCCTGAGAATGAAGGTGGGGCGTCAGCCCCTTTTATGCAAAGAGGGCGGGGCCTCATTGCTGACGCTGACGCCCACCTGCCTTTAGAAAAGGCGTGATTGTATTACTTCAGGTGAACCGCGCGGCGGCGCAATTCCCATAGTCATATGTGTTGCACCTCGTTCCCTTCCTTCAGGGAACATGAGTTATGGTGCATAACTTTCAGTTTTCCATTGCTTCATGTGGTCCAGAGCTTTACAGTAAGGTCTACTGTATTAGCATGTTAGCTCGTCCCTCCTCGTTGGTCTGCCGGTCAAAACAATAAGGTCCGGCCCTGTCAAGCTACTGCTTCTGCTGTCAAAACCGGAAGGAACTCGGAACTTGGCTAGCAAAATAAAAAAATTCAAAATATATATAAAGATTTTTTTTAATGGAGATGCGTGACGTAACCACGAAACTTTGTAACTCCAGACCATCATAACCCGAGGACTACCTGTATTATTGCAATGCAGATTAGAACTGCATTTTATTTTCATTTAATTACAATTAAACAAAGACTTGTTGAAACATAGACATCCCTAAGAGTGAGACAGGCCAACGTTCTTCAGATTATGTTCATCTTAAATAAACTTTCTAACAGATACATTCTGCTCAATTTATTCCTGATATAAATCAGTACATCGGCAGCTTATATTAGGCCCGAGCAGCGAAGCGCTGCAAAGGCCTATTCTATTGTATTCGCTCNGATTTTGAATATTTGGCAAATGCACACCATGATAGCGACTGGGCGGACTAGCTAGAGTTCACAAGCTTGCCACAATAAGGGCGGAGCGGCGCTTTGCTGCAAGGGCCTCAACGCCGCTTGCGGCTTTAATTATCATTTTGTTTTTATTATGTTACTTTAGGTAGTTATGAAATAAAATAAATGCATGCAAATGCCACTTAATGCCACTTCTCTTCTTGTTTTCCAATTGTTTAAATTTTTCCAGAGTTTTGTGGATGAGATTTATGACCACAGATTTACACTGTTGTGTAAAAAATATATCTTTTTTTCAAACATTTAATTTTGGGCTCTTCCTTTCTCCAGGGTTCCATTAAGAAGAAAATTGAATCGTTCAGGCGATGGAGTTCAGCTAGCATCAAGAGGCACCCGAAGCCTAAATCCAAGGCCCTGAGTCTGTCCTCCCCCGATGGAGAGCCTGAATACCTCTGGCTGCCAGGAGGAGACAAACAGAAGCTGCGTCTTGTGGGTAATTCTGTTTTTGGACAGGTAGGAGAGCAGCTGCAGCATGATGGTACTTTAGGCTCATACTGCGAGGTTTACATGCTGACACAAGCTCCATTCAGACACGCCCTGCTTAAATTAATCGGACGGCAGCTGAATGTATACGTGTCAAGTCTAAAAATACACTTGCAGTGCTTTCACATGGCGTTCTGCGACGGTAATCTGAGTGGGTCAGATGTGTTAACACATAGATATCAGATTTAACACAAGTCGGAACTGCTGCACTCATATTAATGAAAAGCACTGTAAAGGTGGATTAATTCAGATTCTGAGCAAGAGACTGGGTCATCAAATAAATATGAGACTTTCCTCCTTCATGTTTTTTCTCTGTGAAAATGATCTGCAGTGTTGAGTCACGTCATTTGAGCTTTACCCTCCTGATGCCACTGAATCAAAATGACTCATGAGGTCTCAGTCAAATAAGCTCTGGTGGGTTGTTTTGACCCAAGGGCAGCAGGAGGGTTAAAGAGAGAAGAAACTTGAGCACAACTCTTCTGGACACTGAACACTTTCTAAAGTTATACAGTACCGGTAGTAGCCCCTTGTTTATCGTAGGGGATCCAAACCTGAAGCCCCGTGATATGTGAAAAACCGTTAATAGTAGTGCAAGTTTTAAGTAGTAGTTTATTTTAGTATATATATACTACATAATTTAAAATAATTTCATCCATCCATCCATTGTCTTCCACTTATCCGGGGTCGGGTCGCGGGGGTAGTAGGCCTAAGTAGGGAGGCCCAGACTTCCCTCTCCCCAGCCACTTGGAGCAGCTCCTCTGGGGGAATCCCAAGGCGTTCCCAGGCCAGCCGAGAAACATAGTCCCTCCAGCGTGTCCTGGGTCTTCCTCTGGGTCTCCTCCCGGTGGGACATGCCCGGAACACCTCACCAGGGAGGCGTCCAGGAGGCATCCTAACCAGATGCCCGAGCCACCTCAACTGGCTCCTCTCGATGTGGAGAAGCAGCGGCTCTACTCCGAGTCCCTCCCGGATGACTGAGCTTCTCACCCTATCTCTAAGGGAGAGTCCAGACACCCTGCGGAGAAAACTCATTTCAGCCGCTTGTATCCGAGATCTTGTTCTTTCGGTCACAACCCAAAGCTCATGACCATAGATGAGGGTGGGAACATAGATCGATCGGTAAATTGAGAGCTTTGCCTTTTGACTCAGCTCTCTCTTCACCACGACAGACCGGTACAGCGCCCGCTTCACTGCGGACGCTGCACCTATCCGCCTATCGATCTCACGCTCCAGTTTTCCCTCATTCGTGAACAAGACCCCGAGATACTTAAACTCCTCCACTTGGGGCAGGACCTCCTCCCCGACCCGGAGAGGGCATGCTACCCTTTTCCGGCTCAAGACCATGGCCTCGGATTTGGAGGAACTGATCCTCACCCCGGCCGCATCACACTCGGCTGCAAACCGCTCCAGCGAAAGCTGTAGATCACGATCTGATGAAGCCAATAGGACCACATCATCTGCAAAAAACAGAGAAGCGATTCTAAGGCCACCAAAACGGATCCTCTCAACACCTTGGCTGCGCCTAGAAATTCTGTCCATAAAAGTTATGAACAGAATCGGTGACAAAGGGCAACCTTGGCGGAGTCCAACTCTCACTGGAAACGAGCCTGACTTACTGCCGGCAATGCGGACCAAGCTCTGACACCGGTCGTACAGGGACCTAACAGCCCTTATCAAAGGGCCTGGTACCCCATACTCCCGGAGTACCCCCCACAGAACCCCCCGAGGGACGCGGTCGAATGCCTTCTCCAAGTCCACAAAGCACATGTAAACTGGTTGGGCAAACTCCCACGCACCCTCCAGGACCCTGCTGAGGGTGTAGAGCTGGTCCAGTGTTCCACGACCAGGACGAAAACCACACTGCTCCTCCTGAATCCGAGGTTCGACTATCCGACGGACCCTCCTCTCCAGAACCCCTGAATAGACCTTACCAGGGAGGCTTAAGAGTGTGATCCCCTATAGTTGGAACACACCCTATGGTCCCCCTTTTTGAATAGGGGAACCACCACCCCAGTCTGCCAATCCAAGGGAACTGCCCCATATGTCCACGCAATATTGCAGAGTCGCGTAAGCCAACACAACCCCACAACATCCAGAGCATTAAGGAACTCCGGGTGAATCTCATCCACCCGGGGCCCTGCCACCTAGGAGCTTTTTAACCACCTCGGTGACCTCAGCACCAGAGATTGGAGAGCCCGACCCAAAGTCCCCAGGCTCCGCTTCCTCAGTGGAAGATGTGCCAGTAGGATTGAGGAGGTCTTCGAAGTATTCCGCCCACCGACTCACGGTATTTAAAATAATTTATTTTAAATAAAAATACCATGCCAATCATGCGGCTCATCTATCAATCAGCCAATTGTGTGTCATGTCAATAATATTTTGAAAAATCGCGATAAACGAATTGCGATGTAGCGTGAAACTACGGTAATTAAATTAAGAATTCCATGACAATTGGACATTTTAGTGAACCGAAGATTATATTTTAAATACATTTTCATGAGGGAGATGATGGGGATTTTAAACCCCTGTTACCTTAATAAAAACCACACAAAGATAAACAAGAGAACAGTGTTAAATCAGACAAACAACTTTGCAAAGGGGAAGGGCTTTTAATGTCTTTTGAAACTTAGTTTGGTCTCAAATACATTGTCCTGCACAATTCCGAATTGTACTGGACATGACAAGCTATTTAAACAAGAAGCAGGTGGAGCCTGACAAGCTCTGACGTCTTACAGATAAAACAAACAAGTCATGGTTCTGATCAAACAAGAACATCTAATCCAAACATTTGTCAAGGCTGGGAAACTGTCTTTTCTGTATCAAGGAGCAAAGCAAACAACATGTTTGTACTATCAAATATAAGTGTTTAAAGGGAACAGAGAATATTTGATATAAGTGAGCTGGGTTATAATTATTGGGTCAGAGTAATTAGTTTTAGATGATAAATATTGAACATCTCCATCAGGAGACATGGTGGATCAGTTGGTAGGGCTGCAGCCTCTCAGTGAGAAAGTCGCCTTGGTTCAAATCCCAGGCTGGGGGCCTGTCTGGGTGGAGTTTGCATGTTCTCTCTGTGCATGCCTGGGTTTTCTCCGGGTACTCCAGTTTCCTTCCACAGACCAAAAACATGCATGTTAGACTGATTGGTAACTCTAAATTGTCCTTAGGTGAGAGAGAGAGAGAGAGAGAGAGAGAGTGAGAGAGAGAGAAAGAGAGAGAGAGAAAGAGAGCGCGAAAGAGAGCGCGAAAGAGAGCGCGAAAGAGAGTGCGAAAGAGAGCGCGAAAGAGAGCGCGAAAGAGAGCGCGAAAGAGAGCGCGAAAGAGAGCGCGAAAGAGAGCGCGAAAGAGAGCGCGAAAGAGAGCGCGAAAGAGAGCGCGAAAGAGAGCGTGAAAGACAGCGCGAAAGAGAGCGCGAAAGAGAGCGCAAAAGAGAGCAAAAGAGAGTGCGAAAGCGAAAGAGAGCGCGAAGGAGAGCGAAACAGAGCGCGGAAGTGAAAGAGAGCGAAAGAGAGCAAAAGCAAAAGAGAGTGAAAGAGAGCGCAAAAGCGAAAGAGAGCATGAAAGCAAAAGAGAGCGAAAGGAAGCACGAAAGAGAGAGCGAAAGCGAAAGAGAGCGAAAGAGAGCACGGAAGTGAAAGAGAGCGTGAAAGCAAAAGAGAGCGAAAGGAAGCACGAAAGCGAAAGAGAGAGCGAAAGCAAAAGAGAGCGAAAGAGAGAGCGAAAAAGAGAGCGAGAGTATGTTTTTTTTGGTCTCGTTTGTCTCTATGTGTCCCTGTGATGGACTGGAGACCTGTCCAGGGTGTCCCCCTGCCTCTTGCATGTATAGTGACATTGTGATAGATGGATATGGGCACCAGTGACCTGAAAAGAAAAAAGCAGGTAAAAGATGATGGATGAATGTCTTCAAGGTTCAGCATGTTTAATATAATGATATTGTCATTCCACATATCCTGGATCAATGGAGGAAGAACCATCGCAGCGAAAGACCCAAATGAACTGTAACGTCAGGGTTTATAGTTAATGAGCTACTGTAGGAGCAAAAGAAAAACCACTACATGTTAATGTTTTTATTTTGTCTGAAGTGCAGAACAACAAAGTTACTCGTTTTAAAATAACAAAAATGAAGGTCATCCTGACATTTGTCATTCCGAACAGTTTGGAGGAGTTTACTTCCTTTTAAAGATCTGTTGATTTAAAAACTCTGAAAGGAGGGTCATTGTGTTGCACGCTATGTCAACAGAGCACTGACTGAACGACAGTCACGACTAAACTCACCAAAAAGCCCAAGGTGCCTCAAGTTCTGCGATTAACCTTCATGTTAGTCTGTGTAGGGAAACAAAAAACTCGTGGAATCAGACAAGTGGGCAATAGCCTATATGCCACGAGGGGGCGTGACGTACTTCCGGCAAAATGCAACACCTACCCGCCACTTCCGGTTCCCATCCACCTCCGTTGTTGCTAGCGTTAGCTCCTAGTAGCAAACCATGACAACGAGCCGAAACGGGAAGCGGCCGCGCGCTACCGGCACTACACGTGAGTACCGTTGTGTCCGCCCACCGGTGGGAACAGCTGTTCCGCGGGGGGGTTTCGGCGAACATTTATCGCGGCTATCCGTAGGGGGAACGTCGCCATAATTTTATATGGTTTTATATGTGTATAGAGTTGTTATTGGTGTGTATGCTGATGTTTTATTAATTGTATTTAGTCATTTATGTTCGTGTCTTTCCCGCTAACCGGAAGTGCGCCGTCTGTGTAATGCCTGCGGAGGTGCTGGAACGGAAGCCCGTGGCATATAGGCTATTGAAAAGAAAACATTTTGGTAATATTTTACCTTCTGAACCTGGACAAGACAACTTTCAAAAATAAATAATAGGAATCAAGCTGTGTTGGCGTTGAGTTTCTCCATGAATGACACCACTGTTGACCTATTTTCAACCTCTTCGGCTGTTTCTGTAGGCGAAACGTGACTTTGTAATGTGTTACGTTAATCTAAAGTTAAAGAAACATAGTTTGGAACATCAAAGCTCATGTTCAATAATCCAGGTTAAAAAAATCCAACAATGGTCAGTCAGGCCGTCTGAATGGTTTCCATCAAGAAACCGTTCAGAGGAACAAACTTTGATGGATTTTTCACCCGGATTATAGAACATGATGTTTTGAACCACATTTGCCATGTCTGGTGCAAATGAGTAGGCAGGGGAGAGGGCTGATTCCAGAAACCATCTTAGCACCATCAAACTAGTTGACCCTCTATGTGTACGTACTACAAAGTAGTTATAAGACTGAGTTTGTTGTGGCTCCTCAGACTGATGAAGTCTTCTGGATGAAAATACCAAATGTTTCAACAAAAAGAAACCGTCCAGAGGACCTGACTTAACTTTGTTGCATAGTTCAGAATGTTTTACTGCAAGTTTACTTATGAATGAATATAGTACATAACTTCGGAACTATTTCCCAAATGACCACTAACATCTTAAATACATAAATAGTTGATTTACCAAATGATGGTTGTGGAATTAACAGAGATGTTGATGGATTGAGTCAAAAATCTTTAGTAGGATGTTTTTAACTGTGATTGATGAAATAGACCATTTTCAAGTAATCGTGGAACAAGATGGACTTTTATTGGCGGCTTTGTGTGAATTACATACTTTACGAGCAGTTCTAACTTCAGTAGACATCAGTGCTCTCCTGTCGTGTGAGCCCAAACACAGCTGACTGACACAGGAGTACAACATGGAGACACACAAGACAGACAAGCATTTACACTCACATTTACACTTCATGACAATTTAGTTACCGATTAAACACCATGCGTGTTTTTGGTTTGTAGGAGTGTGCACGTGTCCACCAGGACAACATGCAAACTCCACACAGAACGGCTCAGAGCTGGGAGGTGGTCCTGTGAGCTTCTCTCTCACGAGAAATTTTAGTGGCAGAGTACGCCGTCGTGGAAAAAGGGATTCCCAAAACAACCAGGTGTAAGCTTCATCAGATTTCTTACAACAATTTATTTCATTTATTTATTTTTTAATTTCATTTATTCATTTATTCAATACAAAAAATGTTTACAATAAAACACAAATAATACACAAATCAAAATGAAAAGAAGCAGAAGAAGAATAAATCTTATGATGTCTGCTCCTTTTTTTCCTCAAAATATTTAAAACAAATTATAATATAAAATAAAAGCAATACTAAAAAGAAAAATACATCAGCTCAAACAGCAGTTTCTTTAAATTAAGATTCAAACATGCATGTTACCCTGATTCAAACATGCATGTTCTGATTCAAACATGCAGGTTACCCTGATTCAAACATGCATGTTACCCTGATTCAAACATGCATGTTAGTCTGATTCAAACATGCATGTTACCCTGATTCAAACATGCATGTTAGTCTGATTCAAACATGCATGTTAGTCTGATTCAAACATGCATGTTAGTCTGATTCAAACATGCATGTTAGTCTGATTCAAACATGCATGTTAGTCTGATTCAAACATGCATGTTAGTCTGATTCAAACATGCATGTTAGTCTGATTCAAACATGCAGGTTAGTCTGATTCAAACATGCAGGTTAGTCTGATTCAAACATGCATGTTAGTCTGATTCAAACATGCATGTTAGTCTGATTCAAACATGCATGTTAGTCTGATTCAAACATGCATGTTAGTCTGATTCAAACATGCAGGTTAGTCTGATTCAAACATGCAGGTTAGTCTGATTCAAACATGCAGGTTAGTCTGATTCAAACATGCATGTTAGTCTGATTCAAACATGCATGTTAGTCTGATTCAAACATGCATGTTAGTCTGATTCAAACATGCATGTTAGTCTGATTCAAACATGCAGGTTAGTCTGATTCAAACATGCATGTTAGTCTGATTCAAACATGCATGTTAGTCTGATTCAAACATGCATGTTAGTCTGATTCAAACATGCATGTTAGTCTGATTCAAACATGCATGTTAGTCTGATTCAAACATGCATGTTAGTCTGATTCAAACATGCATGTTAGTCTGATTCAAACATGCATGTTAGTCTGATTCAAACATGCATGTTAGTCTGATTCAAACATGCATGTTAGTCTGATTCAAACATGCATGTTAGTCTGATTCAAACATGCATGTTAGTCTGATTCAAACATGCATGTTAGTCTGATTCAAACATGCATGTTAGTCTGATTCAAACATGCATGTTAGTCTGATTCAAACATGCATGTTAGTCTGATTCAAACATGCATGTTAGTCTGATTCAAACATGCATGTTAGTCTGATTCAAACATGCAGGTTAGTCTGATTCAAACATGCATGTTAGTCTGATTCAAACATGCATGTTAGTCTGATTCAAACATGCATGTTAGTCTGATTCAAACATGCATGTTAGTCTGATTCAAACATTTAGTCTGATTCAAACATGCATGTTAGTCTGATTCAAACATGCATGTTAGTCTGATTCAAACATGCATGTTAGTCTGATTCAAACATGCATGTTAGTCTGATTCAAACATGCATGTTAGTCTGATTCAAACATGCATGTTAGTCTGATTCAAACATGCATGTTAGTCTGATTCAAACATGCATGTTAGTCTGATTCAAACATGCATGTTAGTCTGATTCAAACATGCATGTTAGTCTGATTCAAACATGCATGTTAGTCTGATTCAAACATGCATGTTAGTCTGATTCAAACATGCATGTTAGTCTGATTCAAACATGCATGTTAGTCTGATTCAAACATGCATGTTAGTCTGATTCAAACATGCATGTTAGTCTGATTCAAACATGCATGTTAGTCTGATTCAAACATGCATGTTAGTCTGATTCAAACATGCATGTTAGTCTGATTCAAACATGCATGTTAGTCTGATTCAAACATGCATGTTAGTCTGATTCAAACATGCATGTTAGTCTGATTCAAACATGCATGTTAGTCTGATTCAAACATGCATGTTAGTCTGATTCAAACATGCATGTTAGTCTGATTCAAACATGCATGTTAGTCTGATTCAAACATGCATGTTAGTCTGATTCAAACATGCATGTTAGTCTGATTCAAACATGCATGTTAGTCTGATTCAAACATGCATGTTAGTCTGATTCAAACATGCATGTTAGTCTGATTCAAACATGCATGTTAGTCTGATTCAAACATGCATGTTAGTCTGATTCAAACATGCATGTTAGTCTGATTCAAACATGCATGTTAGTCTGATTCAAACATGCATGTTAGTCTGATTGGTAACTCTAAATTGTCCCTAGGTGAGTGAGAGCGTGAATGGTTGTTTGTCTCTCTGTGTCCCTGTGATGGACTGGCAGCTTTCACAGCTGCTACTTTGGCTTGTGTCAGGGTCACTGCTGAAGTGCGGTGGGGGTCTGCTAACTCAGAAAGTTGCTTTATTGTTGTGACCACATCCTGCAATCCTTGGGCTGCCATGACGATCGAGGAGGTGGTGGTCCTGGCAGCCCAAGGATTGCAGGCTCTGCGTTGAACAGAGGCGGGACAGCTCTGACTTTTGCCCAAAATGTCGAGGTGATGGTTTTACCGTCAACACACAAAGGCTTGTTGGTCTTGCTGAGGCATTTTCTGCACTGGAAGAAATACTGTAGTATACATTTGGTAATCGTAAGGTAGTTTCACTGTTCTGCACTTGTTCTTGTTCATCCATTACATATAAAAAAAGTAAATATTGTATTTTTTTAATGCTGACATTTTATACTGAGAAATGTTAGGAGTATCTGATCTGAACCCGAGTGGTGTTCTGTTGTTGGACTTCTGTGCTCGTCATGGATTGTCCATAACGAACACCATGTTCAGGCATAAGGGTGTCCATATGTGCTCTTGGCACCAGGACACCCTAGGTCGTAGTTCAATGATCGACTTTGTTGTCGTCTCATCTGATCTGCGGCCGCATGTCCTGGACACTCGGGTGAAGAGAGGGGCGGAGCTGTCAACTGACCACTACCTGGTGGTGAGTTGGCTCCGATGGTGGGGGAGGATGCCGGTCAGACCTGGCAGACCCAAACGTATTGTGAGGGTCTGCTGGGAACGTCTGGCAGAGTCTCCCGTAAGACGGAGCTTTAACTCCCACCTCCGGGAGAGCTTTGAACACGTTCCGAGGGAGGCGGGGGACATTGAGCCCGAGTGGGCCATGTTTCGCGCCTCTATTGTCGAGGTAGCTTATCGGAGTTGTGGCCGCAAGGTTGTTGGTGCCTGTCGTGGTGGCAACCCTCGAACCCGGTGGTGGACACCGGCGGTGAGGGATGCTGTCAAGCTGAAGAAGGAGTCCTATTGGGCCTTTTTGGCCTGTGGGACCCCGGAAGCAGCAGATAGGTACCGGCAGTCCAAGCGGCATGCGGCTCGGGTGGTTGCTGAGGCAAAAACTCGGGCGTGGGAGGAGTTCGGAGAGGCCAGACTTCCCTCTCCCCAGCCACTTGGAGCAGCTCCTCTGGGGGAATCCCAAGGCGTTCCCAGGCCAGCCGAGAAACATAGTCCCTCCAGCGTATCCTGGGTCTTCCTCTGGGTCTCCTCCCGGTGGGACATGCCCAGAACACCTCACCAGGGAGGCGTCCAGGAGGCATCCTAACCAGATGCCCGAGCCACCTCAACTGGCTCCTCTCGATGTGGAGAAGCAGCGGCTCTACTCCGAGTCCCTCCCGGATGACTGAGCTTCTCACCCTATCTCTACAGGCTGAGTTAGACTCGCACTTTGGTCCGCAGGCTGGAGCGCGCGCGCTGCGCGTGCACTGTGCCGTGCGGCGAAATGCGTTTACAGTGTCGCCTCTGTGTTTATGGTTGACGCACGGCGGCGCATGGCAAAGTGCTGTTCTTTTACGGACCAGCAGGAGGCAGTACCCTCTAAAACCTGTGCATATGTTGCAAGAAAGGTGTAGAAGAAGAAATCTACCGTAGAAGAAGAACTGTTTGAAATCACACAACAAAAACAAATAGCTTTCCGCTCGCGTGCTGAACTGTTGTCTTTATTTGCGGTTTTAATGCATGGAGTCAGCGGAGGAGAAAGCGATCACGTGACTTTTGGCGAAAAAACAAAAGAAAAGTCCGACTCCAGATCAGGAACGAAGGAGAATTTAATACATTTTGTGTCACAAAACATTCCTCCATGCGTCGCGACTCCGTCTCCACGACCACAGCGGCGCAAACAGCTGCAGGCTCCGGCGTGAAGAGGGTGAAGGCTGTCGGGTGAGGACCTGTCAATCAAATCGTAGCGCCCACCGCGCGCGCATAGGCTTGCGGAGTTTCAAAAATTCAGAGGTGCACGACACGCGCTAATCCCACGCGCGGGGCCAACGCGCAGGGGCGGGGACTGTGAAATTGCGTCACTTTTGGAGCGCGCACCCTCGCGCGCTGCGCGACGCGTCGAGTATGAATCTAGCTTAAGGGAGAGTCCAGACACCCTGCGGAGAAAACTCATTTCAGCCGCTTGTATCCGAGATCTCGTTCTTTCGGTCACAACCCAAAGCTCATGACCATAGATGAGGGTGGGAACGTAGATCGATCGGTAAATTGAGAGCTTTGCCTTTCGACTCAGCTCTCTCTTCACCACGACAGACCGGTACAGCGCCCGCTTCACTGCGGATGCTGCACCTATCCGCCTATCGATCTCACGCTCCAGTTTTCCCTCATTCGTGAACAAGACCCCGAGATACTTAAACTCCTCCACTTGGGGCAGGACCTCATCCCCGACCCGGAGAGGGCATGCTACCCTTTTCCGGCTCAAGACCATGGCCTCGGATTTGGAGGAACTGATCCTCATCCCGGCCGCATCACACTCGGCTGCAAACCGCTCCAGCGAAAGCTGTAGATCACGATCTGATGAAGCCAATAGGACCATATCATCTGCAAAAAACAGAGAAGCGATTCTAAGGCCACCAAAACGGATCCTCTCAACACCTTGGCTGCGCCTAGAAATTCTGTCCATAAAAGTTATGAACAGAATCGGTGACAAAGGGCAACCTTGGCGGAGTCCAACTCTCACTGGAAACGAGCCTGACTTACTGCCGGCAATGCGGACCAAGCTCTGACACCGGTCGTACAGGGACCTAACAGCCCATATCAATGGGCCTGGTACCCCATACTCCCGGAGTACCCCCCACAGAACCCCCCGAGGGACGCGGTCGAATGCCTTTTCCAAGTCCACAAAGCACATGTAAACTGGTTGGGCAAACTCCCACGCGCCCTCCAGGACCCTGTTGAGGGTGTAGAGCTGGTCCAGTGTTCCACGACCAGCACGAAAACCACACTGCTCCTCCTGAATCCGAGGTTCGACTATCCGACGGACCCTCCTCTCCAGAACCCCTGAATAGACCTTACCAGGGAGGCTTAAGAGTGTGATCCCCCTATAGTTGGAACACACCCTACGGTCCCCCTTTTTGAATAGGGGAACCACCACCCCAGTCTGCCAATCCAAGGGAACTGCCCCCGATGTCCACGCGATATTGCAGAGTCGCGTAAGCCAACACAACCCCACAACATCCAGAGCCCTAAGGAACTCAGGGCGAATCTCATCCACCCCCGGAGCCCTGCCACCGCGGAGCTTTTTAACCACCTCGGTGACCTCAGCTCCAGAGATTGGAGAGCCCGACCCAAAGTCCCCAGGCTCCGCTTCCTCAGTGGAAGACGTGCCAGTAGGATTGAGGAGGTCTTCGAAGTACTCCGCCCACCGACTCACAACATCCCGAGTTGAGGTCAACAGCACGCCATCCCCACCATAAATGGTGTTGGTCGCGTACCGCTTTCCCCCCCTGAGACGCCGGATGGTGGACCAGAATCGCCTCGAAGCCGTACGGAAGTCATTCTCCATGGCCTCTCCGAACTCCTCCCACGCCCGAGTTTTTGCCTCAGCAACCACCCGAGCCGCATGCCGCTTGGACTGCCGGTACCTATCTGCTGCTTCCGGGGTCCCACAGGCCAAAAAGGCCCAATAGGACTCCTTCTTCAGCCTGACAGCATCCCTCACCGCCGGTGTCCACCACCGGGTTCGAGGGTTGCCACCACGACAGGCACCAACAACCTTGCGGCCACAACTCTGATAAGCTACCTCGACAATAGAGGCGCGGAACATGGCCCACTCGGACTCAATGTCCCCCGCCTCCCTCGGAACGTGTTCAAAGCTCTCCCGGAGGTGGGAGTTAAAGCTCCGTCTTACGGGAGACTCTGCCAGACGTTCCCAGCAGACCCTCACAATACGTTTGGGTCTGCCAGGTCTGACCGGCATCCTCCCCCACCATCGGAGCCAACTCACCACCAGGTAGTGGTCAGTTGACAGCTCCGCCCCTCTCTTCACCCGAGTGTCCAGGACATGCGGCCGCAGATCAGATGAGACGACAACAAAGTCGATCATCGAACTGCGACCTAGGGTGTCCTGGTGCCAAGAGCACATATGTACACCCTTATGCCTGAACATGGTGTTCGTTATGGACAATCCATGACGAGCACAGAAGTCCAACAACAAAACACCACTCGGGTTCAGATCAGGGGGGCCGTTCCTCCCAACCACACCCCTCCAGGTCTCACTGTCATTGCCCACGTGAGCGTTGAAGTCCCCCAGCAGAACAAGGGAGTCCCCAGGAGGCGCACTCTCCAATACCCCCTCCAAGGACTCCAAAAAGGGTGGGTAATCTGCGCTGCCGTTTGGCGCATAGGCACAAACAACAGTCAGAGCCCGTCCCCCCACACGTAGGCGAAGGGAGGCTACCCTCTCGTTCACCGGGGTGAACCCCAACGTACAGGCACCAAGATGGGGGGCAACAAGTATGCCCACTCCTGCTCGGCGCCTCTCACCAGGGGCAACTCCAGAGTAGAAGAGTGTCCAACCCCTCTCAAGGAAACTGGTTCCAGAGCCAGAGCCATGCGTTGAGGTGAGTCCGACTATTTCTAGCCGGAACCTCTCAACCTCACACACTAGCTCAGGCTCCTTCCCCACCAGAGAGGTGACATTCCATGTCCCAATGGCCAGCTTCTGTAGCCGAGGATCAGACCGCCAGGGTCCCCGCCCTCGGCCACCACCCATCCCACATTGCACCCGACCCCTGAAATGTGGAACAATGATTGTGTTATACAACAAATACAATGCTTCGTCGTTTAATAAATCCTTGACTTTGTATAGTACAGCAATGGATTTAGATACTGTATTTTCATTTTTAAATAATTTATGTGTTGTATCCATGTCAGTTTGTCATCAATGATTACACCCAAGAACTTGACCTCACTCACTCTACAGATCTCAACACCCTCAATTATAAATGAAACATCTGCAGTTTTCTTTTTATTACTAAATATCATATACAGTAATAAGTTTTGTCTAGATGTAATGATAATTTATTTAGTTTAAACCAAGTTTGTATTTTGGTTTGAAAGCCAATTATCCAAATGCATTGCAAGTGCAGTTAAAAAGTTTATATGAAGTTTCCTTTTATAAATATATTTGATTGAAATGTATTTTATATTTTGCAAAAAATAGTACTTCATAAAGTGCAACAAAATATATTTTATAACAATGTACTTGAAGTATATTTAGATAAATAAATAAAATTTTACATGTTCAGGTTCAGGAAGTGTTACATCCAATCACAGAGGACAGGGAGACTGTAGCCAATCATGTGTCGTGGGCTGGATCCGCCCACCCACTGCCAAATTTCTGAACCGTGAGCAAGAGACAGAGGCAAACAGTAGATACATTTTGCACACGTGCGCACGTAGTTCTCCGAGCGCACGTGCGCACGCTCGGATCTCTTTTCTACGCTCGCGCGCATCTCCATTACGCTCACAGGGTCTGATTTGCGCTCGCGCAGGTCTCATTTGTTCACTCGAGGGTATGTATTTGCTCTCGCCCGTACTGATAGCATTGAATCGCCATAACGCCTCATGATGCTTCTACGCATGAGAGCACTAACAAAATCAAAAGTGACTAAAAGTTTACCCAGAAAGGATGAGAACAGAGAAATGACCTGTGGTCACCACCTGCAGAATCACTCTTTTATATGGGTTGTCTTGCTAATTGCCTCTCATCCCACCTGTTTTGTGTTCCAGTTGCACAGCAGCAGTTGAAATTGATTCACAATAAGTGTTACTGCCTAAGTTGTGACATTGATTTCACAAAGGTGTGACTGATTTGGAGTTACATTGTTTTGTCTAGGTGTACCCTTTATTTTTTATAGTAGTATATTTTATGGTTATTTCTGTATTTTGCCAGATTATTGTGATTCTGGGGTCATGATGATGGGGCCCTTGAAGCCCAGGGTACAGTGAAGTGTTAATCTGGTCATGGGCTGTGTAAACAACTATTATGAACACCACCGTAAACTCGGAGGGTAAATGTGGGCGACATTTCACTGTTAGCTGCTTTTGGAGCAAGAACAGTTTATCAGAGTAAAATTTGTGCACCAACTTTTACCTTATTTTTTGGCCTATAAGTTGTAAGTTTTTTTCATTTTTCATTCATTCAACCTTTATTTAAACAGATAAGTCACATTGAGCCTCGAAAACTCATTTACAAGTGAGATCTGTTTGGACAGACAATAAAAGTGGTGAAAAATGACACATTGGGTTTGGAGACAAAAAAAATCCTAACACACTTTTGACCTCTGTTTGAACTGAAGGATGTGATAATGAAAAAAAATCTCGCACACGAGCACATAATGATGCCGACATTACGCAGAGTGGGTGTGGGGGGACACAAGGGCAGTGAGCAACCACAGACAACACACAGAGGCACTGCATAGTTCAGATAAAATCCCTCACTTCATATACTGTAGTTCCCTCTGGAGAGATCCATACACACTCGGGAGGTGGGGTGCCAAGGACGACCAGAGATGAATCCAGAGTCCTGAAATGATGACAGAATGTTTATTCAGCTGGGCTCCTCTAAAAAGCCCATGGAAATTCCTCAGTAGAAGGGTTGGGAGGGGAGAGCGTCAGGTTTACAAAACTTTCCAGGCGTATTGAGATAAGACTTTAATGACATCTACCTTCAGTCTGTGTCAGTCCACTCGTTTCCGAAATGTCCAAATTAAATGACCATACCAATGGAACATGCCTGAGAATAATCCCCGAGATCTGATCCATTCTGCCAAAAGTCTGGGTGCTCGAGACATGAACCAAGCCATCATATATGGCAAGCAGCCTGACCAGGTCCAGATTTGCTGCCGACAACTTCCTTGTTTCTTGATAGACCAGGAACCAGCCGAATCCAAAAAGCAGGAACCAGTTATCATAAATCCAATTAAATATGTGTCCTTAAAATCCACAGATGACAGCAGAGATAGACACATCATCAAGTCTTCAAGTCGATGAGATATCCAGCTGCGTGCATGTCAACGGGGCAAATCAGCTCATCTAAAGCCTGTCTTCTCTTCAAAGAAATGTTATCAATTGTGTTGAGGGACCAACTGACCACATCCAAGTCCATAGTTATGATTCGGAAGATTTTGTAGAAGAGAGGCTCTCAAGCAGTTTCACAGACAAGACAGAGCAAAAGCAAAGCGGAGATGGAGAGGAGACGTCCGCCCTTGAGAAGAGCAAGGGTAGAAGCAAAATTTTCATGCCCTGTGACTTCTAGCGACATTTGTGGAATTTTTCCCATATTTATGAACCAATTTTTGGCTGAGATATGACAGTTTTGTCACGACCCACGCAGGAGCTAGATTCGCTGGAACGCCAGGGCCGGTTCTAGCTGGAATATGGACCGGCCGGCGTGGAAGGATGGACCCAAAGCAGGAGGACCAGATGGCTCGGAGAGACAAGAATGACAATTAGTGAACTGCACGAACATCACACAGGATGAATTGCTGGTGAGGCAGCAGAAACTTACCAGGCCCCCAAAGGGGACCCATGGTGCAGACAAAGCAGGAGCCCGTGGGAGAGCAGGTGGAGCAGACCAGCAGATCATGACACCATGGAAGGACAATGCTCAGTTAACGTCATGTGCAAGGACTTGCCACTGCAGCCTCAGGAAAACAGCTCCTCCACGTGTGAAGTCAGGAAACCAACTGCCTCCTCATGTGAAAGTCACAGAGACTAAATACTGATCACTAATGAGACAAGAGGAAGACACCTGTGGACAATTAAGAGGAGAATCAAGTGAGAAACAGGTGACATCCTCACAAGGTTTCATTAATTCTGAATGAAAAAAAAATTAAACAGTACAATTTTCAGCCACAAGATGGAAGCAGAGTAGCAGTAGCAGTTAGGCATGCTGTTGCATCATGTAATAGGTAAACATTCATTCATTCAACCTTTATTTATACAGGCTAGCCTCGTTGAGCCACGGGGACTCATTTACAAGAGGGACCTGTTTCACTCACACCTAGGGACAATTTATAGTTACCAATCAGCCTAACATGCATGTTTTTAGACTATACATATAAACATGGCTATAATGACAAATTCAAAAAAGTTCAAGACAAAAACAACTGGACTTTATTCATTATACTTTATTGTTTTTGTCTTGAACTTTTTTAATTTACCATGTCCTGGATGACTGAGAATCTTCACCAGCTAATAATGATCGGCTTGCTATACTACCCCCACCTTCGTTCTGCTCACTGCTTGGAGCATGTTAAACCAGCTGCACGGCCCCGGCCAAATGCAGCTAATTTGACCATTAAAGTGCATTTATTAAGCTAATGTTACACTGAGACACCTTTGCTATAATGTGGAGCAAACAAATACATGTATATTTTTAGGTGGTTTTCTTGATCATTTTTTAAGAAATGTAGCAGCTTGTCCATCTGCGTGTGCATGCTTCGCAGCACCTCAGCAGTGAAACTATTTTTGAAATTCAGGTGATTTGACCATTAAAGCACATTTTTTAAGCAAACGTTACACTAAGACACCTCTGCTATAATTTCAGGCAAACAAATAATTGTTTTTAGGTGCTTATCTTTTTAAATTACTAAGAAATGCAGAGTTTCATCCCGCTGCACATGCAGACCGCTTCCATAAATCGGGTTTTAAAATACAGCTGATTTGACCGTCAAAGTTCAACCTTTATTTAGGCAGGTTAATCCCATTGAGCCTCGAGGACTCATTTACAAGAGCGACTTGGTTTCAACAAAAAATTATGACAACAGCAACAGCAATAGACAATCATAAGAGAGGCATACAGATTTTTATTTTATTTAACAAGTTAAAAAAAGATGCCAAAGTAGCAAAACAGATAGATTACAAGGCAAATGTAGAAAACTAAAAACAGGAACATGTCTGCATTGGTTTTTGCCAGGATTCCAACAGATTCTTAAAGCCATTTAGAGAAGTCAAGGTCGAGAGCTTCAGATCTTTTTGTAAGATATTCCAGGAAGCAGGAGCAGAGTAGGAGAAGGCCCTTTTGCCAAGTTCAGTTCTCACTGAGGGAACACTGCAGGTAATCATGTCTTGAGAGCGCACACTGTAGCTGCACTCACGCAGAGACATGTAGGAGGAGATAGGCAGCAGACCAAGAAGTGATTTAAAGATGAAAATGTACCAGTTGAAGAGTCTGCGTGAAGTTAATGATGTCCAGTTAACCCATGAATACAGGGTGAAGTGGGGGGGTATGATAATTACAGCCAGTTATAAATCTTAGTGCACTGTGATAGATAGCATCCAACATCTGCAGGGTGCTTGTAAGAGCGTTCATGTAGATAATGCCACCATAATCAATGGAGGGAAGGAAAGTCATTACAAGGTGTTTCCTAGCATTCAGAGTTAGACGGGATTTGTTCCTGAAAAAGAATCCCAATTTAACTTTCAGTTTCTTTACTGTTTTCCACGTGGAGCAAGAGAGATGTGAATCGGCCAGGATACCCAAATATTTCTAGGAATCAACAAACTCTATAGGGACACAATTTGAGGATAAAATCAAGGAAGAACTGCTGGGACTGACTTCCTGTTTGAAAAAAGCATCCCTTTGGTTTTATCAGCATTTAAGACAAGTTTGAGACGGAACAAATCTGACTGGATGATGTCAAAAGCAGATTGCAAAAGCTGGAAAGCCTGAAAGGTGGTGTGACATGATTTTGGAACTATGCATAAAGTGGCACAACATATATATGTTGTATCATTCAACTATGTTCGGTTTTACAAGCAAAATGATAAATCCATGAAAATTTGTTTCAAAAGTGATTTTAAAATTGGCGCCGTGTTTCGTCACGGGACATCCGGGTACTTACGCATGCGACGTCTGTGACGTAGGGACTGGAAGTTGAGCCTGCGGGCTGCTATTAGCGCGCAGTGTCATTGTGTTCAAGATCGCCTCTTTTTTTTGTACAACTTGAAAAATGCCGGTATGTTGTGTCGCATTTGGGTGTTCTAATATTGCCAGTGAACAAGTGAGCCTTTTCACTTTCCCAAAAGATGAAATACTTCGTCAAGAATGGACAAAACAAAGCTGTCCCCCTGGTAGCCCCCCTTGCTTCTGAACGGTAAGACTCAAATAAATACGGATGCAGACCTACATTAGAAACAGCTGTTTGTTGTTCATCACTTGAACTAACTTTGGCTTCCCAAACTGAAGACAAATCGCTCAAATCTTCACTTAAATTGCTTAATTCCTCGGTTTATATATACACTGCTATTTGTTATTTAGGTGCGTTCCAGCCATTGCGTCATAAAAATGCATCGGCGTTTGACCCCTCCTTTCTCCACCCAAAAACTGTGACGCACTGCAGAGAACTTGTTTTATTTAAAAATACTTTTATATATTAATTATTCGACTGAGGCTGATGCTGAGTTTATGTTGTGCCACTTTATTTATGCATAGTTCCAAAATCATGTCACACAACCTTTAAAACTGTTTTAGCTTGACAGTAAACAACTGTGTCATCAGCATAGAAATGTAAAGATGCATCAAGGATGCTCTGACCTACATTACCTATGTAGATTGTAAAGAGGGTGGGTCCTAAGACTGAGCCTTGTGGTACACCATTGTTGACTGTTAAATAACTGGAAGAAGTACCGTTATGTTGAACACATTGCCTCAGATCGAAAAGATAATTAGAAAACCAACGAATGGTGTGATCTGAGAAACCGATGTCTGAGAGCTTATGACACAAAATGTTATGATCCACTGTGTCAAAAGCTTTAGACAGTGCATTTATTAAGCAAAAGTTCGACTGAGACACACCTTTACTATAATTTCCAGCAAACAAATAATTGTTTTTCAGTGTTAATCTTGTTAAATTCTTGTTAAAGTCCTCCCGTGCACGCTCCCGCAGCTGCTATTTGGCAGCCCATCTATTTTTGGCACAACACCGGCCCACATTTCCGAGTTCGGCCCACATTTCCAGGTTGTCATCGGTGACGTGTAACAAATGCGATGTGTCAGCAGTGACACATAATACTGTATATGTGACATATACGGCGAAGCAACATATTAATGGATTTTTCCACTTTTTTAGACATATATGGACAGATGCGATGTATAGAGTAGTGCAACATGTACGGCGGGAAATACAGTACTTACATAGACGCACCCCCACCCCCCACCCCCGCGTGTTTTCACCGTTAGTTCGCCGCAGCGGTCTGCTAAAAAATGTCTGTCATCCAGTTGGAACGCTGAGTCCAGCATGTTGCTGTTAAGCTATGATTCCGTCAGACAATGCACCGCACATTTCCTAATCTCCTCTGAGGCACCCATGCTCAATCTCCATCTTGTTATTCAAAGAGCGGACGTTAGACAGAAAAACAGAGGGTATCGGTGGTCTGCCAACCTTAGCTTTAAGCCTTACTCACACCCCCACCCGGCAGCCTCTCTTCTTTAGCTGGGCACAGCGCCACCTCTTTCTGTTTGATCGCTCCTGCTGCAGCTTCCATGCAGATGACTTTAAAGGCCCCAGTATAGCTGTGCGTTGGGCCGAACGCCGCTCGACACTGTGCGAACGCCGCGGCACAAGCCTTTGAACGCGGGCGTGAACGCGACAAGCTCAAATTTTACGCCCTTTTACGCGCGCGCGTTGCCTCACAATAAACTGCCCGGCGCCGGACTGTTTTGTATGAGACACAAATGTATTAAATTCCCCTTCTTCTTCCCTGATCTGGACTTTTCTTTTGTTTTGTTTTTTGCCAAAAGTCAAGTGATCGCTTCCTCCTCGCTGAGGAAATTAATGAATTTGTCACGAGCAAACTAAATCATGTCCAACATGGCTGCGGGAGGTTCTAAATATTTCCTGGTGTTCTGGTGTGCTGGACTAGCACTCCCTGTTTTTATTTTACATTTTAGAACGTTTTATTAACATATAAACACAGAAAACCGCTTCGCAGCCCGTCTCTTTTTTCCCCACCCGACCTGTCAATCAATTCAGTAGGCGTGTCAGCAAATGACCAATCAGCGACCTCAATTTGTCCCATAGGTAAACGCTCCGCCCTGCTGCTGCTCAAATGACATCAAGAATTTGGAGCAAAAACGCTGGAGCCTCACGCTGAGCTATACAGTGAACTGCCTGCGCGCAGCACGCGCGCATCGAGCGACGTTCGGCCCAACGCAGAGCTATACTGCGGGCTTAAGAGCTGCAGTCTGACGAGCGTAGTTTTAAGACTGTTGTTGATCGCTGCTGAATCCCCATGATTAATCCTTTCTCACACGTATCAGTTCGATTTGGCTATAATTTACTGTACATTCTTAAAGCGTGCGGAGTCAGGCTCCAGAGTCGATTTAAAAACTCCTGAAAACTGGGATCTCACCGAGAGCCAGTGAAGCTTTGGCTTCCTTGAGCGTGGCCATCTTGGCATTAACTTGGAACGGGCTTCAGTGGCAATTTTAGCCTCTTTTTGCAGGGGTGCTTAAGCATGCCTAAATTTTAACTCAGCACCCCTGAACCATCATTAGGATTTTGTGAAGAAACTCAGTTCTCAAATCTTAGATTCACAAAATATTGAATAAATATTGAATAAACATGGAATAAATGATGACCGCATTAAAACGGGCCAGTAAAATCTTACAAAACTTCAGCAGGCGTGTTGAGATAAGACGGCCTGTCAAGGCCAATCAGTAAGTCAATTTTCAGATAAACACGATTGTTTTGGGAACAGGCAGAACTTTAATGACATCTACCTTCAGTCTGTGTCGGTCCACTCGCTTCCGAAATGTCCAAATTAAAATGACCATACCAATGGAACGTGCCTGAGAAAATCCCCTAGATGTAATCCATTCAGCCAAAAGTCTGGCTTCTCGAGACATGAACCAAACCATCATGTAAGGCAGGCAGCCTGACCAGGTCCAGATTAGCCGCAAACGTCTTCCTTGTGTGTTGATTAGACAAGGAACCAGCCGAATCCAAAAAGCAGGAACCAGTTATCATAAATCCAATTAAATGTGCGTCCTTAAGGTCCACAGATGACAGCAGAGATAGACACATCATCAAGTCTTCAAGTCGATGAGATATCCAGCTGTGTGCATGCCAACAGAGTAAATCGGCTCGCCTACAGCCTGTCTTCTTGTTGAAGAAATGTTATCAGTTGTGTTGAAGGACCAATTGACCATATTGAAGTCCATGGTTATGATTCGGAAGATTTCGTAGAAAAGAGGCTCTCAGACAGTATCACAGACGAGACAAAGCAAAAGCAAGCGGAGACAGAGAGGAGACGTCCGCCCTTGAGAAGAGCAAGTGTAGAATTTTCAAAAGAAACTTTCTGAGATGCACTCACATATTAAAATGGAAGTCGGTACCTCACTTATTTTGCAAGTTATCATACACACAACATGCATGGATGGACGGAGTGCATTTTCAATTCCAGTTCTTCATTTCAGAGGCTTCTTAAAGTGACAGTTGGGACTTCAAAATAACGGTGCTAAATAAAGTTGCACCACTTTTCACTTATAGATTTTAAATATTTAAAAGAAAGTCCAGACCCCACATACACCTTAACTTCTTGCCCTTTTTAACTTCATGATTCTGAAATGTTTTTGTAGAATTACTGATTTTAATTTGATTAAAAAATAAAATTAAATAACTTAATCCCTGAGTAGCCTGGTTAAAACCAGACCCTTGTCCTTCACTTCGCTTCGTACTAGGGTCTGGGACTTCTCCCATAGACAACGATTTCTCCGGTAGATTTTTGACCGGACCAATCAGAGAACAGAAGGCGGAGTTTTGAACGACGTCGACTGACGTCGTCAGTTAAAATGGCTGCCGCCACGAAGGAATTTTCAAGAAAAAAAGGTAAAAAACTATTATTTCTTTGCTGAGAAAAAAAAAAATTTCTTAACTGACGTTACATCAGAAGTGTTCCTGAGCTTAACAGTTCCTAAATCAATTCACGAAATGGTCAAATCTGCTGGATTTTAATAGACCTTTTACCAGTTGACGTCATCACGCAAAGCTCGCCTGAAACGAGCGTTCTGATTGGATGGCAAAAAGCCGAAACTGGATGCAGGGGGGTTGGAAGGAGCCGGGGAGCTTCGTAAGGATAGAGAGTTGTAATTTAGAAGCTTGGTTTAGAAGCTTGGTTTCTTAAAATAGTGAACAACCACTGGTCAAAATGCCTGAACATTGTGCCGCGGATACGAGAGGAGGAAAACTGTATGCTTATATACATTGATGACAGGATTGCTTTTTTTTTCTGTGAGCATGTCATCCGATGCTCCCAGCAAAACTGTGCGAATAACTTACAGAAACAGAGAAATGGCTGAAATGTTTTCAAAGATGCAGTGCTGTTAGACCTCAAATAATGTTAATAAAACATGTTTGTCTTGTGGAAACTATACTGTATATTTTTTCAACGCAGAAAGACTTCAAATGATTACAGGCTAACAGTGCAGTGGTCTGTTCATTTTTACAGAGCTGCATGTTTGACATTTTACTCACCTGTTCTTCAGTGGGGTTGAAGGAAGAATCTCTTTGCATGTCGCAGGTTGAAACAGGTTGAAACTTCA
>JBBPBX010037827.1:10817-30715 GCA_038048925.1 Garcialebias charrua | reverse complement strand
ATATATTTTATCATTCAACTATGTTAGTTTTTGCAAACAAAATGATAAAATAATGAAAATTCCTTCCAAACTGAGTCTAAAATTAAAAACGGCTTTTCTCTCTGAAAAATCAGACCACAAGCGAATGCAACATTTGTGACGTAGGAAGCAGGACCGTCAGTCTGCGTCTGCCATTATTATATTATTAATTCTCGGCCAGAACGCCTTTTTTTTGGTAAAACTTAAAAAATGCCGGTTCGGTGTGCCGCATTTGGGTGTTCTAATATCATCAGTGAACAAGTGAGCCTTTTCACTTTCCCAAAATATGTAAGACCTTCGTCAAAAATAGAATAAATAAAACTTCTTCCCCTCGGACTGAGCTCCCTGCTTCCTGAACAGGTAAGAGTCAAATACATACGGTGCAGACCTAAATTAGAACCTGCTGTTTCTGCTCATCTAACTTCCTGCTTCCAAAACTAAAGACAAATAGCTCAAATCTTAACTTAGATTGATAATTTTGTTGTTTTATTTCTTGTTCGCCATGAATATTTATATGGGGCGTTCTAAAGACGTTCTCCTTCCTACGTCACAAATGTTGCATTCGCTTGTAGTCGGAATTTTCAGAGAGAAAAGCGGTTTTTAATTTTAGACTCAGTTTGGAAGGAATTTTCATTAATTTATCATTTTGTTTGCAAAAACGAACATAGTGGAATGATAAAATATATATATATATCTTCTATCATTTCATGCAAATTTGTAAGATGATGTCAGTGGACCTTTAATGTTTGTGGCTAAGATAAAAAATAAAAAAAAGACTGACCTGAGCTGATGTGAAGGCGCTGAGGGATTTCAGAGTTTTGAACCAACTGCAGGGGAGTCATCGAATTTTGGCTTCGACAGGAAAAGCCCGAGCCGATTTGTTTTACTAACAAGTTCCTCGTATCTTCAGTGCCAGCTTGCACCTGAGGAGCACGTACCGGTATTTCAAAATCTGTTTTAAGGTTTCTTAAATGTCACCCACCCGTTCCAATCTGCCCACCTGCCTGCTTTAAACTCAGGTTTTGAAGCCGCTTTCATTTTTAGAAACGGCACAGACGGCCGAAAAGGACGTATCGCGGAAGAACTGAAACTTTTATTAAAAGAACACGGCGCTCCAAACGGACTCTCGGAGCTGTGACTAGTCCTTCCTACAGGCATCTGTTTGACGCTACATGCTCAGAGAATGGTTTTGTGAACGCATCACACAATGGACGGTACAATCGGCAGCATGCGTGCTTCAAGAGATGGAGAGGGGCAAAGCTGCTCGTTTCACGGGTTGTGAAATGGTTTTCTGCTGCCTTCTGTGGAAGTACTGCAGTGGAAGTGCTGTTTTTAACTAACTGGCGTTTCCTCGTCGAACAGTGATCCAGTCGCTCCGTTAGCTGCAAACCAGTTGTCTGACTGGAGTGGGTCAAGGCCCGTCCAAATCACTTCAGCACATTTCAACCCGGGAACAATCTCTCCTCTTGTCTGATCCTGCTGGCTCTGCTCCACGCCGGTCCTCCTACGGTCTCCCTCGCTTATGATTATTTTATCATTTTAAATTCTTCATGCCGCATTGCCGTGGCACCGGCCCCGCTAGAGCAGAGTGGCGCGTTGGCCATGCAGTACATTCACACTACAGCTATTTGGACGCCGCTCCGGCGTGGCTCCGTCCCGGTCCCTCGGTTGGATTCTGCTCGTCCATTAGAGCCATCTGTGCCTTCATGCGCCGTCTGTGAGGGCCACGTTGACGCCAAAACGATTGGCATTTCTCTGGAACAACCAGAGGGACGGTGCCCAGAGCTTTTAGCTGCCAATGATGTGCACTTACTCTAACAAAACCAGAGAGGGTGGTGGGGTGGGGGTGGGGGGTATCAAACAGGAGACCCGCGCAGAAAACAGCTGCAGCTAGCATCCTGCTGTTTCCATGTTTAAGCTTCAGATGCTGCGTCCCCCAGATGAAGGCGTTCAAAAGCTGCTTCATCATCCTCATCATCGTTAAGCTCCTTCCATGCTCCTGCTTTTTTCACATTTTAATTCAGACGACGTTAAATTCAGACCAAAGTTAAAATGTAAAAGAGACCTGTTGTGCACAAATAAAACAAAACGACCAATAAATCATTATTAAATCTAAACCAGATAATGTGTTTTAAAATAAATGTACGTGAACGTAAAACAACAGCAGTCAAATAGTAAAAGCACAAGAAAAGAGTTTCTGAACGATGACCACAAAATCCACTCTGGTAAATACTGGATACTCATGAGCTGGTACATACTCTGTAAGTACAGGGGCAAGTACCAGATATATACTAGGTATGCACCATGTATATACCAGATAAGTAACAGGTAAGTACCAGGTAGGTACCAGGGATATTCCAGGTAAGTACCAGGTAGACATCAGGTAAGTATCACATAAGTACCAGATAAGTGCCAGGTATATTCCAGATATATACCAGGTAAGTACCAGGTAGGGGACATGTATACCAGTTAAGTACCATGTGGGTACCAGGTAAGTACCATGTGGGTACCAGGTAAGTACAAGATAAGTACCAGGTAAGTACAAGATAAGTACCAGGTGGGTACTGGATACTCGTGAGCTTGTACATACTCTGTAAGTACAGGGGCAAGTACCAGATATATACCAGGTATGCACCATGTATGTACCAGATAAGTACCAGGTAAGTAACAGGTAGGTACCAGGTATATTCCAGGTAAGTACCAGTTAGATATCAGGTAAGTATCACATAAGTACCATATAAGTACCAGGTATATACCATATATATACCAGGTAAGTACCAGGTAAGTACCAGGTATATACCAGATAAGGACCAGGTAAGTACCAGGTAGGGGACATGTATACCAGTTAAGTACCAGGTGGGTACCAGGTAAGTACAAGATAAGTACCAGGTGGGTACCAGGTAAGTACAAGATAAGTACCAGGTGGGTACCAGGTAAGTACAAATTAAGTACCAGGTGGGTACCAGGTAAGTACAAATTAAGTACCAGGTGGGTACTGGATACTCGTGAGCTTGTACATACAGGGAACCCCCGACCTACGGCAACTCGGACTTACGAATGCACTGTAATTTTTTTTATATATTTTTTTTTACAAATGAATACATGTACAGTACTGTACAGTCACCAAGCACTTAAGCCCCCAGTATACCTGCGCGTACTCCCTATACGCCTCTGTACGACGTACGTACGCTGTGGCAAAAGCGTAGCCCCCGCGTAGCCCCTCAGGGCACGAACGCGCAAAGCTCTTTTTTTACGACGCGGTGTCTGACCATAAACTTCCCCGGCGCCGGACTGTTTTGTATGTTACACAAATGAATTAAATTCCTCTTCTTTATCGCTGATCGGGCCTTTTCTTTTGTTTTTTTGCCAAAAGTCAAGTAATCGCTTCTTCCTCCGTTCACTCGATGACTGAAATGAATGAATTCAGGTCCTACCTGGGTGCGCGAGGTTTTAAATATTCCCTGGTGGGCTGTGTGCTGCAGGAAAAGCGCTCCCTGTTATTATTTTTATTTCTGAGAGAACTTTTTATAACATATAAAGTAGAAACACCGCAGCGGGCTGCTCATGATGAGTTCTCGAGTTTTCTCACTGAGCTGACTGAGCTGTCAATCATTTCAGTAGGCGTGTCAGCAAGTGACCAATCAGCGACCTCAGTTTGTCCCCTCTGCGTGCAGCTGCAGAGGGGACAGCTGCAGCTGCTCACATACAACAAGGATTTGGAGCGAAAACGCGAGCATTTGAAAGCAGAAGCTATAACAGCGAACGCATGCGCACAAAATGTGCGCGTAGAGTGGCGTAAAGGGAGGACGCTGAGGTCTATTGGAGGCTTTAGCCTATCCTAACACAGTTTTTAAAGATGAAGGAGTGAGTTGAATTGTCTCCCTTTCACATAAAGTGAAAGTAGCTCCCTTTGTGTGGATGGAGCCTGCTGGGGAGGAGGGAGACAATTCAACTCACTCCTTAACTGTGTTAGGATAGGCTAAGTGCTTGGTGACTGTACATTTTAAAAAAAAGTTTATTCATTTTTTATTTTTTTACTGTATGATTCGACTTACGTTTTTTTTTTTTTTTACATACCAACGGTCCTTAGGTCCGGAACTCGTTCGTAAGTCTAGGGTTCCCTGTACTCTGTAAGTACATGGGCAAGTACCAGACATATACCAGGTATGCACCATGTACCTGATAAGTATCAGATAAGTAACAGGTAAATACCAAGTAGGTACCAGGTATATTCCAGGTAGATATTGGGTAAGTATCACATAAGTACCAGATAAGTACCAGGTATATACCAGGTATATACCAGGTATATACCAGGTATATACCAGATATGGACCAGGTAAGTACCAGGTAGGGGACATGTATACCATTTAAGTACCAGGTGGGTACCAGGTAAGTACAAGATAAGTACCAGGTAAGTACAAGATAAGTACCAGGTAGGTACCAGGTAAGTACAAGGTAAATACCAGGTAGGTACCAGGTTTACCAGACTCTACTATATATTGTTACTGGAAAATGTATATACAGTACTGTACTTTAATGCAATAAAGGTTGATGAAAGCCAAAAGAGGAAATGGAATGAGCTAACCCAAAAAAAGTTTCAAAATGATCTATGCTGCCGTTTCTAAATCTTGAGTTATTTTGCTAACAGTTATAGACAAAAATACAAAAACAAAAACCTGAGCGCTTACATAGCTGCCCACTACTCCACCTGGATGTATCTCGGGTGTGATGGGTTAAATGCAAATAACTAATTTCATTATTGTATGGGATACACACACCAGCAATTATACAATCCCCCGCCTTTCAAACCTTTTTTTATTTTATTATAGAGAATCCCCCTTTCAGACAACCAGACATCTATCAGGTACCGTATATAACATGAACTGTATAAATATTAAATGACTAGATTTACTAGGGTGAGGGTTGTTGTACACCATGAGTCCTGTTATAAACAGGATAAATAATAAATATATGCAGGAAGTGTTTTAATCCAAGATGTGTAACAACTTTCTGGAGTCTGTTTTAAAGAGTCCAACGTTGTTCAACATTTTTGTAACATGGAAGGAAATGTTAATGTGAGCAGGTACAGTTTGACTCGTGAAGATAAACGTAAAGCTGTTTCAGGTCAGGGAATCGGACCTTTTTCTTTGCGTTCAGTTGATTTTATTCTGATTAAATCTTCTCTGGTCTGCAGTAAATGAGCCGACGAGCCTCTGACAGTCTGCGGACCCTATGCTGTCGCGTTCCGACAGAACTTTTTTACTGCGAGCTGTCACTCAATTCCTCGTAGCTCCTAGGGTCAACTATGTAGTAAGGTTTCTGAGCCTGATTACCCATCATGCACTTTGTTTTTTCCCACAGGAACGTTTTACATTCCTGCAGCTATTTGTAACAACTATTTGACTGACAACAGCAAAATGTGGGTGAGAAAGGTGAATCACCCACACCTGCCTCCACCCTCATTTGCCCCACTTTGGCCCTTGAGCAAGATGGCAGCTCTCTGCTCCACACAGAGGGCTGTGGTAGCTCGGTGGTTGTGTCAGGTGTAAAATCAATCACCAAGTGTTTGTGCGGGTTAGTTCACTGTGGCGACCCCTGAAAAAGGAGCAGCTGAAAGAAGGAAAAAATAAAAATAGATTTTTTGTATCGGTTGTTTTATTTTTATTTATTTATTTATTTATTTATTTATTTATTTATTTATTCATTTCATAACAAAAAACACAAAAATTAACATACAGATAACAAGGAAAAAATATAAATAAAATGAAAGGTGGCAGATGAAGAAAAAAATCTTATCATATCTTCCCCTTATTCTTTAATAAACAATTCAAACAAACAACTTCCTTAAATACAAAAAAGAAGAAATGAACAACTCATTAACTTCCCTAATCACATAAATTACTATTTAAACTCACTTCAGATATATATTTTTTAACAATTCAACCTTGACCATTCTTTTAAATAATGGCATTGATTTAGCTTCTTTAACATCAGTTTCCAATTCATTCCACAACCCTTGGAACCCTTAACTTTAAGTTGCAGTTTGGTCATTTCAGGTTTTTAATGGCGGGTAGAAGTACGTGTCTTTTGTTCTGGTAGCTTCAGCTTCTTACTACGTGAACATTTCTAGTCTGGAAATCAGCGACAGATGGAAACGCATCTCCTTCATGAACCGTGAATCTTTTTTTTTTTCCCCAGGATATCAGCTGAACGTCCGAGCGGTGAGCAGAGTTTCTTTCTGCAGGACACCTTATGTGGTTGTGTAAGGTTTATTCAGCTCTTTCCAATCCGTGGAAGTGCCCGAGTTGTCGGCGAGCGTCGTGGATTTGGCTGAGTCTCAGGTGGTTCTGATTTCCCAGCAGGCCAGATGGCAGCGCTGTGTGGGCAGCGTTTGTGTGTGGACGAGGGGCTGCGAGAAGAGGGCCAGCAGCCTCGTGGAGGGAGGATTGCTCACGCTCTGGCTCTGTCCTCTGTCCCCGTGCAGCTGTGCTTCTCCCTCCATCTTGAACTTTTAATGTGTTCAATATGTGGCAGAGGACACCGAGTAAAACAGAACACATGTCTGGTGGCTGAGGCCCGACAGGCGGGGGCGAACACCGTGGGAGTAGTTGTTGTTTTTCAACTTGTCAAAGTCTGCTGCGTCCGTCAGACGGTGGCTCAGAGGAAGTTGGCACTCGAAAAACTGACGGTTTCACAAACCTCCGGAGACTTCTGTCAAACAACTACCGGAGTTTCTTCAACTTTTAATGTTGTGCCCTAATCCTAACTCTCAGCCTCGACAAGAGTAAAACAAGTGATATATTTATTTAAAAAATCAAGATTTCTTAGTTTCCCCTTCTTTTGTTCAGTTCGTTAAAAAATTGATGGACATTTTTAGGCATTTTGAAACTTTAGCTTTAAACTGCTGTTTCAATTTAATAGAAACTATTCCTTGAAGCTACGAGAGGAGCTGCATATTCTGCTAAAATAAAGGCCGATGGCTTGAAGCTCAAGCAGAACCTAAGCTTAAAGGAGCAGAAGAAAAGCAAAAATTAGTAAATCATGGACTTAAAGCTAAAAGTAGCAACTAGCTAGCCCAAAATATATAAATGCTTGTTAGAAAGTAAAAGTAACAAACGGTTAGCTTGCTAGGTAATAACATAAAGCTTAATAAAAGCTAAATATAGCAAAATGCTAACAATGTTAGCTAAAAGCCAAAAGTAGCAGAAGGTTAGCTAAAATCTAAAAGTAGAAAAAGGCTGGCTAAAACCTAAAATTTAAGCACTGAAAAAGGTAAACACTGCAAATAAAAAGGCTAGCTAAAACTAAAAGGTAGCATTAGGTTAGCAAAAAGTACTAAAAGGTTTCCTAAAAGCCAAAGGTAGAAAAACACTTGCTGAAAACCTAAAATAGCAAAAGGGCAGCTAAAAGTAGCAAAGAGTTATCCAAAAGTAACAAATTTGCTAATTTAAAACCATAGACAGCAAATGACTAGCTAAAAGCTAACAAAATGCTAGTTCAAATCTATAAGTAGAAAAAGGTTAGTTAAAAGTTAACTAAAAGCTAGTTAAAAGCTATAGGTAGTGAAAGACTAGCTAAAATTTTAAAATAGGTAAAAGCTATAATTAGCCAAAGACTAGCGTGGTACTATAAAAGGCTAGTTAAAAGTTAACCAAATGCTAGTTACAAGCATTGAGCATGAACCTTGATGCTACTTACAAGCTAAATACAGTGAAAGGTTAGCTAAAAATAAATGTAAAGTTTATAATTAGCTAAAAGTTGGCTTTAAGCTAACAAAAGGCTAGGTAAAAGCTAATGAAATGCTGGACAAAAGCTATAGGCAGTGAAAGGCTAGCTGAAACTAACAAAAGCTAGTTGAAGGCTATAAGTAGCAAAAGGCTGGCTAAAAGCTAACAAAAGGCTAGATAAAAGCTAAAGGTCTGTGATCTAGACACCTTGGGTTATTTGATATTCACACACCTGATGATTTTCTACCATTTTAGTCACATACACGGGTAATCAATCACAGGTGCTCATTGTACCAGCAAATTAAAGAACAGCCACATTTAGATACTTTCAGCTGTAACTTTACTGCTCATGTCCAAAACATTTTCCCAGAACAAGAAACACAAATGTTAGAATAAGTCAAGATGAGTTCTGCAGTCACCCTGTTGCTGTTGGATTAAGTAAAACCTAGATTAACTGAGCTACTGTACGGGCTGCGAAGCTCCAAAGTAGAAAAAAAGTCTCTGTTCTGGTAATAAAATCTTTCAAAGCCCGAAGCTTATCACTGCAAAATAAGCATCTTGCAACTGGATTACAACTCTCATGCTTGCAAGTGTTTTCACACTCAAGTCCAGATGGGAGATTCATTCTGTAACCTAAATAGAGGCTTCTTCCACGAGTTAATTTTTCTTCTTCTTTTTGTCTTTGATATTATAAATGTGACACACTATACAATCAATTAATACACCGAGCCAGTACAAATATTTGGGAAAGAGCTAATACTCCATCAGCTGTTTATTTCCTTGCATTTGTCTCCAAAACACTGTGGAGAATTGTTTCAAACTTGTTCTGAACAAACAGAGACACAAGTTGCAGATTTGTTTTAGCATGTGAATTGTCAGATATTCTTTAATTAGGGACGGGAATCCAAGAAAAGACAAACGAGTGACTCCTGTGGATCATTTTGTTGACCGGTGTGTTTAAAGTTGGACCAGTGTGACGTCCGGTCTGAAGGTGAATCCATCACTTGGACAACCCTTTCTGCACTAATTATGGATTTGGCTTTGGACAAAAAAATATTTTTATGAAATGAGAAACTTGTCCGGAGTTTAAATGTCTTGTTCACAGTTAATGGTGGGCCACGTCCTCAGTGATGAGGGTGTTGCTTTGGTCAGCTGAGGTGAAGAAAGAGTTGAGGTCTGTCTACATTCCAGCCCTCGCCTGTGGTCTCAGGAGGTCTGGATCAGGACTGAAAGAACCAGATCCTGGATCCAAGTGACCTAAATAAGCTTCCTTCCTTGGAGCTCAGAGATGAGCCACTGTTCCGTCGCATCGAAAGGAGTCAGCTGAGGTGGTTCAGACCTCGGTTAGGATGCCTCCTGGGCGCCTCTCTTGTTTTCTGGGCATGCCCCACTGGGAAGAGTCCATAGGGCAAATCCAGAACTCACTGGAGGGATTGTGTGTCCTCTCTGGCCTTGGAACTCCTCGGAGTCCCTTGGAAGGACTTGAGAGTGTCTCTGGGGAGAGGAAGGTCTGGGGTTCTCTCCTGGACCTGTTGTCTCCATGACCAAGCTACGTATAAGCCATGGAGATGGAGACCTCTGTCTCATTGGTAGTTTTGTGTGTTTGTGTGCAGATCCAGCGCACTTGGAAACTGTCGTGCTCGTGTTTGGTCAAAACCAGTGAAGTAAACCAGTGTTTCCATTTGACATCTTTTTACGAGTTTGTAGAAAATTCCAGTCAGTTTGACTCGTCATCTTTTTACCAGTTCTAATTTGAGGCAAAGTCTTGAGAAGTGGATTCATTCACCGTCTGCGTTTGTTGTAAGATGTGTGGGTTTACAGTATATCTAAGGTTTTAGCAGCTAATTTGAACAAACGTCTAAAACTAAATCAAGTGTGTATAAAATCTAGTTTTTCACCAAAAACAACATTTATGGAAACTGTCCAGATGACCTGACTGAACATTGTTGGATTCATACCTGGATTAATGAGCATGAACTTTGGTGTTACCCTTTCTAAGTTTGCAGTAACCATTAATGCCCAGCACCATAAAAGAAGGCCAGCCTCCTGTGTCTCTGTGCACATTTGTCCGTCTCATCTTGTGAACCATCCGTCCGCCCATTTTCTTGACTTTTTTTCAGCGTTGTGGGCTCCCAAATGTCTCCAGTGGTCACTGGTCAAAAGGCGGGGTACACCTTAGACAGGTCACAGTCTCATGAGCCAATAGATTGATCCCTGGATGTGCATCCACAACTGATGAGTTGTTCATACTTACTGTTACAACTAATCAACCGTAGCGAACACTGAGTTGACCTTAACCCTTTCATTATTTATAGATATGAAGCTAAAACTACGAGTGGTTGTAGCAGAAAGTCTCAACATATCCTTCGAGTTCTAACTGACCAAGTGAAATCTTCATTTAAAACTTCGACATCCACTGTTGAAGTCAACCTTGTCTCTTAGCAAAATATTTTAAGAACCAATAGATTTTAATGAAACTCTTAAATAATTTAAATGTGACTGAAACTGAAAAGTTAATAAATTGATTAGCAGCAAAGATAACCAACAATACTTGAAGCAGTTACTTCCTTGTCCTGTTTTCAGCGGCCATGTTGGATCTCTCTGTGTTACTAAGATTAGCTGCTGTTGTAATCACTTTAATTCCACGATGCCACTTAATGTATTTCCATTAACTTCAACAGGAAGGAGTGTCTGTAATGAACCTTATTAATCACAGTCCTCATTTGGAAGGTGAAGGGTCCCTTTGACCCCCCCTCCAACTCCTTCCTCATCTTGTCTCTCCACCTACTCATCCACCCGTCCGTCTGATGAGACGTCTTTGATGTCCCTCGCCAACACATTCAGGCGCCGCTCTGGGCACAGGTGGGCCTCCCTTACTCCCCCAACACGGCACAGCTCCCTGCCAAGTCCGGGTCCCCGTTCATCCCTCGGAACAGGGGAGCTGGAATGGGTTTGACCGTATTGTGGCACACCTGCTTCACCGCCCCGTGACAGACACTCCTGCCTCGCCTACCGTTCTGCCCCTCCCACCCCGCGCCGATAAACCCGTAAAATCCACTGAACTTAGCCGCTCTGATGGCCGCAGCCAAAACAGCATCTGATGTGCCTTATTTGTTGACTGTGTGAGATTAGCTGCAGAGGGTATACGCGTCAAGGGGCTTACCATGCAGAGACGGAGCCCCCACCCCTCCACCAAACACCCACCGACCTTGCCAAATAATAAGAAACGGGAGATTCTCCGGCTTGTTTAAAACCCCTCGTCGCAGTCGGCCCGTGCACACTTCTGCTCCCGAGCCAGACTGTGGAGCAGATACTGTTGGAGCTCTGGCAACTGGTTGGAACGTCCACACTCGGGCGTCCAACGTCGCGGTCAATCTTTTTTTATAATGCCTCAGTAAGAAGCTCCCACATGGACTCTGCTTGGATTATACGTGCAAGAATGTGCTTTTGTTTTCCGAAAAGACGAGGAAGCAGGTGTGCGGCCCAAATGGTGCACACATCAGATGAGCAAATGAGCGCTTTCAATCAAACCCTGAGCCTGAGCAAACTTTAAAGTCACCTCGAGAGCCGAAATTACAATTTATGTTTACTCTTTTTTTAATTATCCTTGACAGTGATTCTCCCACAGATGGTCACACAGAACCAAACTGCAGAAAGTTGAATATGTGGAACAACAGGCACTCCTTTATTAATCTGGAGGAACAGACATTTGTGTCAGTTTTAAATATCTCACTCCTACAGGACGGCCACAGCCGAATATTTGTGTGTTTGATCAATTTAAAACTAAAAAAACTATTTAAGTTGAACAAACACTTAAAATAAAAAGTAGGTTTCCTTGAAAGAATGCATCTCGCCCACGGCCTTTCAGCTTCAAACCTCTGTTGATGGAGAATGACTTTAAGCTACTAACACACTTCCGATTTTAGCCGTTTTATCCATTTGTGTTTGCAAATGTCGATTAGTTGGGGCAGCCATCTTGAATTCTTTTAATAAATTGCAAGTGTTCGTCCAACCAGAAAAAAGCCTTTTCTGTAAAATCGTGTTCTGAATGTTGAGCCTGAAACTTCACTGGAGTAGGCTGAAGATGCCGAAGCTAAGTTGTTAAAGCCAAACTAAGCAGAACGCTAGCCAAAAGCTAAAATGAGCTAAACCTGAGCTAAGTCTCGCTTGTAAATGAGTCCTCGCGGCTCAATGGGATTAACCTGCCTAAATAAAGGGTGAATGAATGAATAAAAGCCAAAGGTGGCAAAAAAAAATCTAAAAGGAAGTGAACACTGAAAGTAGCCAAACGCTAGCTAAAAACTTAAAAGTAGCAAAAGTTAACTAAAGCTAAAAAAAAATAGCAAAAAGACAGCTTAAAGCTAAAATGTTAACAAAAAGCTGAAAATAGCAAAACACAATGTAGTAACACAAAGTGACAAAACTCTAGCTAATCATCATCTTTGTCTTTCTTCACATTGATGTGGAGGTTGTTCTTCCTGCACCAGCTCTCCAGGTGTTCCACCTCCTGGCTGTAGCTGGACTCATCATTCTTCATGATGCATCCAAACATAGCTGTATCATCTGCAAACTTCACAATATGACAGCTGGATGGATAGGTGCACAGTCATATGAGAGCAGAGTGAACAGGAGGGGGCTCAGCACACATCCCTGAGGGGAGCCAGTGCTGAGGGTTATGGTGGAGGAGGAGAAGTTGTGGATCCTCACAGACTGTGGCCTGTTGGTTAGGAAGTCCAGGACCCAGTTGCAAATGGAGGATCTCTGAGTAAAAAAGTGGCAAAATCCAAGCTAATAAAACAAAGTGAAAAAACTAGCTAAATGTAGCAAAAGGCTAGCTATAACATAAACGTGTTAAATGGCTAGCTAAACGTAAAACGTCTTGTTTAAAGCTTTAAATAGAAAAAACTAGCTGAAATAAAATAATTACAAAACTTTAAAGCAGCAAAACAACAGCTAAAAACTAAATTTAGCAAAATTATAGTTAAATGTAGCAAAAGGCTAGCTATAAAGTAAAGGTAATGAACAACTAACCAAAGGAAAAGGAAAAAAAAAAAAAACTGCAACACTTGTCAAATGGACCTTAATTCTAACTAAAAACACCAAAAAGCCAACTGTAAGTTGAAAGTAAGACAACAGTAGCTTAAAGCTAGTCTCGTGGCGTAAGAAATCAATAATTGGGTGACTATGCTGAAGTTCAGGGGTGTTTTATTCAAATCTATCCTGTGGTTTATGATATTTTGCTAACAGACTGGTTAAAGAACACCCAGACACATGTAGTTCCATGACTATCAGCTTTTTGTATTTGTGGTTGGGGAAAAAACAAACAAAAAAACTAAAGCCAGACCATTTCAGTTTTTATTTTTTATTTTTTTGATGTTTGTTTTTTGAACCAAGCAGAGCATCCAGGTTCATGACGATCCAGAACCAGAAACCTGAAGGAGTCTTTGTTATTTTTTATCCTCCTGCCGTCAGCACGACGCCAGTGAAGGCTTTAAGAGGAAAGATCCGAATGAGCCAAGTGAAGCAGACGGACCGATGTTCGGCCCGGTTCTGCTAGAAGACAGTTCAGGCTCCTTAATGTGACATTTTATTTAAAATATTAAGATAACATCAAGTACTTTAGTTTAAAACACTTAAAATATATATAGTGTTGGTGGCGCAGAGGTTGGAGAAGGTGGGTCTGTGATTGGAAGGTCGCTGGTTCAACCCCTCGGACTGACTTCAAAATGTGTGTGGGAAAGGTGAAGCACACACACCTGCTTCCACCCTTATTTGCCCAACTCTGTGCCCTTGAGCAAGGCCTTTACCCCCCACCATCTGCTCCCCATGGCGCCCTAGATGGCAGCTCCCTGCTCCACACAGAGGGCTGTGGTAGCTCGGTGGTCTTGTGTCAGGAAGGTCTTCATGGGTGAGTTCTCTGTGGTGACCCCTGAAGAAAAGAGCAGCTGAAAGAAGCAGCTTCCGTCTCCACCACCAACTGTTGGGAGGAAAAACACTTTTTGTTTCTACTGAACAAAGTGTTGCAATAAATCACGGGTGTCCAAAAGTGTGGCCCGGGGGCCATTTGTGGCCCTTGGAGTGATTTTGTGCGTCCCACAACTGCAGTTTAAGAATGGTGACATTTTGTCCCGTCAAGATTTGCAAATTTAGATAGATGGATGGATGGATGGACAGATGGATAGATAGATGGATGGATGGATGGACAGATGGATAGATAGATGGATGGATGGATGGATGGATAGAGTGATAGATGGATATATGGATAGAGCGATAGATAGATAGATAGATAGATAGATAGATAGATAGATAGATAGATAGATAGATAGATAGATAGATAGATAGATAGATAGATAGATAGATAGATAGATAGATAGATGGATGGATGGATGGATGGATGGATGGATGGATGGATGGATGGATGGAGCGATGGATGGAGCGATGGATGGAGCGATAGATGGATATATGGATGGAGCGATAGATGGATATATGGATGGAGCGATAGATGGATATATGGATGGAGCGATAGATGGATATATGGATGGAGCGATAGATGGATATATGGATGGAGCGATAGATGGATATATGGATAGAGCGATAGATGGATATATGGATAGAGCGATAGATGGATAGAGTGATAGATGGATGGATAGATAGATGGATAGAGTGATAGATGGATGGATAGAGTGATAGATGGATGGATAGAGTGATAGATGGATGGATAGATAGATGGATAGAGTGATAGATGGATAGATAGATGGATAGAGTGATAGATGGATAGATAGATGGATAGAGTGATAGATGGATAGATAGATGGATAGAGTGATAGATGGATAGATAGATGGATAGAGTGATAGATGGATAGATAGATGGATAGAGTGATAGATGGATAGATAGATGGATAGAGTGATAGATAGATGGATAGAGTGATAGATAGATGGATAGAGTGATAGATAGATGGATAGAGTGATAGATAGATGGATAGAGTGATAGATAGATGGATAGAGTGATAGATAGATGGATAGAGTGATAGATAGATGGATAGAGTGATAGATAGATGGATAGAGTGATAGATAGATGGATAGAGTGATAGATAGATGGATAGAGTGATAGATAGATGGATAGAGTGATAGATAGATGGATAGAGTGATAGATAGATGGATAGGGTGATAGATAGATGGATAGAGTGATAGATAGATGGATAGAGTGATAGATAGATGGATAGAGTGATAGATAGATAGAGTGATAGAGCGATAGATTGATAGAGTGATAGAGCGATAGATTGATAGAGTGATAGAGCGATAGATAGAGTGATAGAGCGATAGATAGATTGATAGAGCGATAGATAGATTGATAGAGCGATAGATAGATTGATAGAGCGATAGATAGATAGATAGAGCGATAGATAGATAGAGCGATAGATAGATAGATTGATTGATTGATTGATTGATTGATTGATTGATTGATTGATTGATTGAGCGATTGACAGCGATAGATAGATAGATTGATTAAACGTTTATATTATTTAATGTTTTAATTGCTTGTGGTATGAAAGAAAATGTTGTTTTGTTTCTTGAGAATAAAGGAAGGCCGTACCTTCGCCCTGAAGGAAGCAACTCAAATGAAGATCTTGTGTCGTCTGCTATAATCTTGTTTACCTTCCTCATAACTCTGTCCATGTACAGTACAGTATATATTTTCCATACTTGGCAGAGTGGTCCCTAACAGTTTGCTGGTTGTAGTTATTATACTTCTCAATGATTTCTTCTGAGCCTCTGTAGCATTGCCAAACCAACAGATGTTACAAAACGTTAAAATACCTTCAATAAAAACAGAATAAAACATTAAAAGCATTGAGTTATGACACTTTCTAATATTATTTTTAGGCTTAACAGCAAAACGGATAAAAGAGAATCTCAAAATGAGCAGTTGGCAATAAATCAATAAAATGTTTTGGATCTACAATAATTTAGAACATCTTCTCCACATAAATGAGTAAATTTTGTCCTTTCTCAAAAAACTGTTTACATTGAGTAATTAATTTTTTTAAATCATACAATGTACGTTTTTTTTATTATTAATTTTATTTTTATTCATATTTTTGTGGCTCGTGACTCCTTTGATCTTGAAGGTTTTTTTTTGGAGGGGGTGTTCTAAAGAACGTCAAGAAACTGGAATAAACATTTTTATGGTGTTTAAATCAGCGTGTGTGTGTGCATGCGTGTGTGTGTGTGTGTCTGCTGAGGAATTTGCTGTGTGAGAGCTCCCTCTTGGTGTCAGTCGGCCCACTGTTGGTGCCACACACACACACACACTGGAGCTGTGCACAGTCAGGATTTAACCGGGACCTCCGGTAGTTTTGGACAAAGGAGGCGAAGCTCTGCTGCAGCAGCTTCATAGAAATCTGTTCGCCTGAATATTCAAATGGTTCTTGGTTCTCATAAAAATAAAAACAATCAGAAGTTAATTCCTTTTTGTTTTTGCATTTGTTCCAGTCGTGGGTTTCTCTTTTCCATGTTAAAATCCTAAATATTTTAATTTAGCTTTTCAAAACATTGAGTATTAAATCATAACTAAGCTCCGTTTTTGAAGGATTTATAAAAATGTTCTTTCCACAGAAATAAAATGAGACGCTGCAGTTTATTTTTAACTAAAATAATTAAATAAGATTTGAGCTCAGATGTATGATAATAATAAATCTAAATTGTGAAATAAATAAAAATACAGCACTTGTTCTTACCAAGTAGTGTTTAATAAATTATTATTCCTCAGTGAAGTAATAATTTAAAACATTTTTTATACATTCTTTATAAAGAGGCCTCAATTGGAAATTTTGCCAGTGTTATTTTTGTATTTCCTTTTTATTTTAAATATTATTTCTTGGAGACAATAGAGGTTCTGCACTAGGAGCTAATTTGCATAAAGTAAATATTTGCAACAGAGAACTGTAATTACTATGAATAAACTGTTAAAGGAAATAATTTGGTTGATCTTTGTGTTTTCAGGGCCGGTGTCTGAACTTCAGCCGTGTGCCGCATCATCCGACGAGCAGAGCTGCCGTGTGAAGCTGCCGGCGTGACGCAGGGCCCCGCTTCAGGGCCTTTTTATTTCTCTTTCTGACGACGAAGCGCTGCGTGTTCACTCTGTGCACAAAGTTTCCCCTCTCCGCTCGCAGATCTTTAAAACCGGACGTATTTACCGCCTTTCCCGTGACGCCGCAGAACTCCACGCTCGCAGTTTGTTGCTGCTCACCAACGCTTCACCGTATTGTGCCGTCTGCGGAGAAAAAAAAACTCATTTTATGGACACAGACGGAAGCGATCTTAAAAAAAAAAAAATCAACAAATGGAAGGAACCGGGGCGACGAGCTGCTTCTTTGGCCTGGAAGTCAGAATGTTCCCGGCGGGGCCTCGCGGCTCCGTTTGCTCTCAGCGACGTCTCGTCACGACTCTTCGGAGTTCGTCGGTCGGCGCCCGGCGGCCGCGCTCCGACCCGCTCATCCTGTCATTTTATCACTGAGGAGTGCACACGCATGACAAACTGGAAGACAGGACGCCCCAAGGTGTTGGCCGGCACCAAGACTCTGCCCTTCGGTTTGTCTTTTTTAACCGTACCTTCCTTTCATTACGAGCCGAGGACCAGAGAATTAATAGAGCGTTATCCGGCCGCAGGACAGCCTTCGGCCCCGGATGAGCTCCAGCCACGTTTGAGGGATTGATGCCTTCCAGACCTTGACACGGCGGCGCGTGGTGTTTTGTCCTGTTTTCACCGCAGCCTGCTCTCTGCTCAGTAAGGCGTGGCGCTGCCCGTCAGTTAGGACCCGAACAGAACCAGCTCCGCCTCGGTCCTCGCCCCGGCCCCTCACTATCAAAGTTTAATTAAAATAATTAAAGGCAACAGCGAGCAGCAGCCTGTGAAGACTCGGCTGTCTCTTTTTTATGCCTTTTGACTTTGAATGACCCGTTCCTGTTCCTCACCAACAACAAGCAAGGCACCGCACCCCGGCCCAAACGCAAACCCAAAGCAACGGATGCGACGGACGGATAAGTATTGTTCATTTCCAGAAATGATTCCCCCGCCGCCCCCCTTCCATAAAGCCGGGGATTCATATTTGTATTTATATTGTGGACTTCTCAAGCGCGCCGTCGTGACGCCGACACCAAATGATGTGTGTGTGTGTGGGGAGGAGGGGGGAGGAAAGGGGGCAGCAGCTGAAGAAAAAGGCTCGAATGATCCAGTCACTTCAGATACCGGACCTCAGACGCAGAATGGATATTCGAGTCGAAACCTGACAAAGCGCGGCGGCTTTGACGGGAAGCGGTATAGACAATGACCAGTGGCTGGGTCAGTGGGATGTCTGGGTGCAGGCAGGGGAGCTTATCAAGTGACACCAAAAATAAGTCCAACAACCGTCAAGTTTGAGGGAGCGGGCGCGTTCGGATGAGCTAATTATTCCTTTGTTTCCCCCTCGTCCTGATTGGACGGACGCCAACAGTTCCAGGTCGAGTCCTGGAGCTCTGCTTCCAGCTCGCAGCTTTTTCCAGGTTGGTTCCTCGCCGGAGCCTCCGAGGTTCCAGCTCCGATCCACTCCGGGTTCCGACCGAGCGCAGGAACGTTAACGAGACGCCGGCGCCACCTCGTCACGGCCGCCATCTTCACCCGTTTTATATTCAGGAGTTAATTGTGAACGAATGTCTTTTTTTTTTAAATACTTTTTTAAATAAATATGATCAAATCTCTTTTTTTATCTCCTTTAACTTGAAAACAGCATTTTTATTTTAAATGTTCACGTTTCTTCATGCAGCATTTTCCAGCTTTTAAGGTTTCTTTAATTTATCATGTTTAAAATAAATGTAGCACCTTAAATCCCAGGTTCGAGCTGCACGGAGTGTGCCGTCAACCGAAACACCTAAAACATGTTTTTGTCTCTGGTTTTTATACTTTTATATGTTTTTTTTTTTTTCCACTTCAGTCTGTTGGTCAAATAAAGAAGGTCCAAAAAAAACAAACAGAATTTTCTGTTTTTAACACGTCTGCGCTGAAGGCCATCTTTAATTGGGCCTTTACAGATTTATAGGGCCTGACAGTGAATGTGATTACAGTATAGTGTGTGCATGTGTGTGTGTGTGTGTGCGTGAACAGAAGAGTGGACAGTGTGTATCCTCAGCACCAGAGGCACCAAACACAAAAACCCCTCTGAGGTTTTCTGCGCCCCAAAAAGCAGCTTCTGCATTTATTTATATCAAATGAAATCAAAACACTCACCTTCTGCTTAGTTCACCTGCTCACGCTGCGACGACACGCAGGTGCGTGCAGAAACCTGCACACTGACCCATCAGGTCTCATTAGAATCACACTTTTTACCGTCTGTTTCGAGGTTCTGAACTGGTGCAGCCAAAAAATAAAAATAAGCATGGGGGTTTTTGGGTCATTTCTGTCAATTTATGATGGAGCTTTAGGGCCACGCTAAGAAAAAATATATATTTTCCACGAGTCACATCCACGACGCTACCTGTCAATCAATCCAGTAGGCTTGTCAGCAAATGACCAACCCGAAGCTAAACGAGTCGTAATATTATCCGTACTCAGACACGATGAAGCAGAATTTACCATTTTAACTGTGGTAAAATGAAGAACGTTGAGCGTCTTAAGTTATACTTTGGTATTGGTTTTACAGATAAGGAGATTTAATGTGTAGCACATCAGCATCAGATTATTATCAGTCAGGACTTTGAACCTGCTTACTGTCAGGCGGTACACTCTGATGGGCTGCAGCAGCTCTGCAGCTAACAAGCACTCGGCTTCGGATTGGTCATTTACTGACACGCCCACTGGACTGATTGACAGGTTGCGTTGTGGATCCAACTTGTGGAAAAAACAATAAACGAGAGCTGCAAATAAAACGTCTCGTACACTATTCTCGTAATAAGACTTTATTCGACTTTGTTCTCGTAATTTTATGGCTTTTGAAAATATTTTTTTTTCGTAGAGTGGCTCTGTCGTAGTCGATAAAGAAGTTTTAAAAACAATAAATAAATAAACATATAAATAATAAAAACACGAACTGTCGGAGCAGCAGCATGTTTTATTATCTGATTCAAAGACTGAAGCTTATTTTAACAGAAAAAATTATATATATATATATATATATATATA
>JBBPBX010037827.1:0-10665 GCA_038048925.1 Garcialebias charrua | reverse complement strand
GCATCTCATTAATTTTTTATTTTTTTGAAAAATCTTATTTTATGTGTTTAAATGTTCTTGATTTTATGTGTACAGCACTTTGTTGCAGCTGTGGTTGTTTTAAATGGCTTTATAAATAAATTATTATATTATTATTATTATTATTATTTTGAAGCCGATTACGCAGTGTCCGGCAGTTTTCGGTTAGCTCCGGCTTCGACAGCCGGCTTTGGACGGACCGTGTCCGATGAGAGGTTGCTTCGCTCTGATACATGAGCTGAAGACGCTCGGTGAACTCTGTGGACGTCTCAGGCCCGGACAGCAGCCGCCGATCGCTCCGCCGCATCCCACCACGCCGGCCGACACCACCAGCTCACCGCGTGATCCGGTGACCATCCCGCCGCTACTGTCCCTGCCATCAGCCGGCCCCACCGGGGACATGGAGCCGACGGGCGGCGGAGAGGCCTGCTGCGGCCAGGAGCTTGCCTCGATGCTCTGCCTGGCAGTCTCAGATGTTAAAGGGACACCGAGCTAACATGCTAATGCAGAGAAACGGCTGCGCGGCCACGGATGTTGCCGGGACACGGAGCTAACATGCGGAGAAATGGCTGCGCGGCTTCGGATGTTGCCGGGACACGGAGCTAACATGCTAACACGCGGATAAATGGCTGTGCGGCCTCTGATGTTGCCGGGACACGGAGCTAACATGCTAACACGCGAAGAAACGGCTGCGCGGCCTCGGATGTTGCCGGGACACAGAGCTAACATGCGGAGAAACGGCTGCACGGTCTCTGATGTTGTCGGGACACGGAGCTAACATGCTAACACACGGAGAAACGGCTGCGCGGCCTCGGATGTTGCCGGGACACGGAGCTAACATGCTAACACGCGGATAAATGGCTGTGAGGCCTCTGATGTTGCCGGGACATGGCGCTAACATGCTAACACGCGGAGAAACGGCTGCGCGGCCTTGAATGTTGCCGGGACACAGAGCTAACATGCTAACACGCGGGTAAACTGCTTCACCAGCTCCTAGTAAGTTAATAACTCTTTTTCCCGTCATTATGGCTCCAAATGTATGGAGCTAACATGCTAACAGTCCTTCCTGTAAACAGTTTAGACCGCGTGAAGCAGTAGGAAGCTGCAGAGCTCGGACGTGCAACGAGCTAACATGCTAACAGACGGAGACAGGCTTCAGCAGCTCACAGTAAGAAATTAACTATATTTTTTCTTTCATTATGGCTCCAAATGTACTGTGTGTTTTTTGATAATTACCGTATTTTCCGTTGAATAGGTTGCACCGTTGTATAGGCCGCACTGTCCAATTATTACCACAAAATTGGAAAAATCCATTAATACAGTACATTGCACCGGTGTATACGTCGCACTTACGTCACCGCCGACGTAACGGTCATCCACCGCTGACGTGCCGCGTCACCGCTGAGTCAACACGGCAATATGGACAGAGTGTTTAGCTCTGCTGCTAATGTCTGCCACAGGAGAGTCAGTCTCTCAAAACACGAATAAAAATTTGAATTTTATCTCAAATGCTTCATCCAGTCTAACAGCTAGTACATTAAAGCTCATATAATTACACTCTGTAAACAGAAAAAATATACACAGATTGGTTTTGAAGCTATTTATAACATAAACAGAAATAAAACCAGAAGCTAACACGAGACGAGTCCGTCTCTGAAAACACGACTAAAAAATTGAATCTCATCTCAAATTTTTCCTCCAGGACATAGTTAAGTACATTAAAAGCTCATATAATTACACTCTGTAAGCAGAAAAAATATACACCGATTGGTTTTGAAGCTATTTATAACATAAACAGAAATAAAACCAGAAGCTAACACGAGACGAGTCCGTCTCTGAAAACCCAAATAAAAAATGGAATCTCATCTCAATTTTTTCCTCCAGGACATAGTTAAGTACATTAAAGCTCATATAATTACACTCTGTAAGCAGAAAAAATATACACCGATTGGTTTCGAAGCTATTCATAACGTAAACAGAAATAAAACCAGAAGCTAACTCAAGCTAATGCTACTAAAATATCGTTGTTTTTTTTAAACCTCAAACATCTAATAAAGCTACTCACTTGTAAACGTCCACACTGTGATTACATTCTGTAAGTTTCAGAAAAATCCGCTGAGTGGTTCTTGACTTATCTTGCAAACAAACAGCTAAGAAACACAGAGCTAAAAGAAGTTACCTCCAGACCAGGAGGCCGACAGTCAGTCCGAGCAGAGGAGATTTTTTTCAGACACATGAGCTGGAAACGGTCGGTGTACTCCTCTGGAAGTGTCCCCTAGCGGCCGAAACTGGAACTGCACCATTTTCTGCCAAAGTGAAAAACTGTCATAACTGAGGCAAAAATTGGTCTAAAAATATGGAAACAATTCCATAAATAGGTCGCACTGGTGTATAGGTCGCAGGCCTTGAAAAAAACATAAAAAGGTGCGACCTATACACAAGAAAAGACGGTATGTAGGGTACTGTGTTAGGATAGGCAAAGTGCTTGGTAACTGCTTTTGTACCGTACATGTGTAAGTGGCGGCTAGTGTATACTTCTGACTTACGGTGATTTTCGACATACGAACGGGCGTAGGAACGGAACTCGAGGACTACCTGTATATGACTTTCACAATAGAGCGTTTAAAAGTAGAACAATGTGCAGGTTTATTGTTACAAAATGTGTAAATTCTGAGCAAATTTTCATTTCTCTGTCAAATTTCTGATTTTGTTTTTTCTTCAAGTCAAAGTTGTGAGAACAGAAGATGAAAGGTGGTGTAGTGGCTAGGGAGTCGGACTTGGGATCCGAACGACCCAGGTTCGAACCCCGGCCACGGCACACCTTGGGGTGTCTATGAGTGCACATCTATTTTCCCCAGCTCCCCGGGCGCTGACTACGGCTGCTCACTGCACCACCTGGTGGTGGTTGGGTTAAATGCAGAGGCCAATTTGGTCTGTCAAGTATGGGAAACATACACAGATGACAAAAATGTGACATTTATTTTATTTATTATTTATGAAAACATTAATAAACTGAGAGTAAAACACCAAATGTGACTAAATATTAAAGCTCACATGTCCCTCGTCGGAGTTTTAGATGAAAATCATCCGAGGTTGAAAAGTGACGGAGCTGTTTCGGTCGAAGGTTGGACAAAAGGCTCGACCTCCGGTGGTTCTGATGTTTCGCTCCAGTGAGTTACTGTTTGGTGTATATGCTTCAGATTTTAGCTCAAGTTTGTCGTTTTCACTGAATTCTTTTATTTGTTTTGTTTTGGCTGGTATTGATTAGCTGAAGCAGCCATCTTGAAATAAACCAACAGTTTATCTGTTCTAGATTTACATCTAAAGATTCCTTCTGGGTTTCGTTCCATCCAGTCAAGTGGTTCCTGAGATATTTTACTAACACACGCAGGTAAAAACAGATTGGAAGCTACATGTGTTGCTGACAGATTAAAGGCTCCAGAAAAGATATAAATAAAAGGGTTTGTCCTTATGATTTATTGATTCTGATTTCTTCAGCTCCATCCATCTACAAATAATAAAAAATATTGTGCTAAAATCTGAATCTGGTATGGAAGAAGTTGAGTCATCTGCATAACAGGTAAGCGCTAATGAAGCAGGTTAGATGGAATTTTAAAACGCTGGTGTGCAAGATGGCAGGTGATGTGCATTACTTCAAGGCATCTGTCCATCAATCAAATGTTAAATGGACTGTATAGCTCCTTTCTCTTATCAAGACACTCAAAGCTCTTTACAACAATCTGTGCCTCATTTACCGGTTCATACACTCGACCTCTACAGAGACTCATCAGAGCTTTATCACATCCATACACTGATGGGACACACATCGGAGGACATGAGTGGGTTCAGTGTCTTGCCCAGGGGCACTTCAACATGTGACTGCTGGTGGAATCGAACCCTCAACTTTTGCATTGGAAGACTGCTCTAACACAGCTGCCTCAATCAGTCCAGGTCGATCTGGAGGCAGCAACCTCTTCCAGTCTTCTGAGAGGACACCCCGTCCAGCGTGTCCTCCCAGTTGGACAGGGAGGCGTCCAGGGTCCTTCCTCACCAGATATCTGAACCTCCTCAGCTGACTCCTCTGGACGTGGAGGAGCAGCGGTTCTACTCCGAGTCTCCTGGAGAACTGAACTTCTCGCTGGGTCTCTGAGGGAGAGTCCAGCACAGAGAACTCATTTGGACCTCCTGGATCCACCATCTGGTTCTTTCAGTCTCTACTCAAGAGTTTTGGGCCCAAAGGTGAGGGCGGGAACGTAGACCGGCCCAGAGAACGTCGGCTCCCTCTTCAGCACAGGAGGAGTTCCTTCAACGAGACTCGTTTTGTAAAGAATCATTCAGATTCTTCGTGAACTGGTTCTTTGAACATTTTGAGACGATCAGCGGGAATCGATCACTTCCTGCTTGTCGAACACCGAACGATAAAAGCACATCGGACTGTTCTGGAATCAGTTTACTTTTTTAACGTGTGGTGTAGGGATGGGACCCATCCGATCCAGTATCGGTATCCGATACCAGCATAATTTATGTATCGGATATCGGATCCAACCTGTCGATATTTTCGATCCAGCTTCAAAGAGCACTTGTGTTCCATCACATTCTTTGACTGCCGTCTTAACATTGAGTTAAACCCAATGAAGACAACAAAATCCACTCCCTTAGTGGTTAAGGGGAGTTGATTTTGTTGTTTTTCCCATAATGCTTAATGGTTTTTTAGTTTTCCAGCTGCACCTAAAGCTGGAAAACTAAAAAACCGCTAAGCATTATGGGAAAGACAACAAAATCCACTCCCTTAGTGGTTAAGGGGAGTGGATTTTGTTGTCTTTCCCATCATGCTTAGCGGGTTTTTTTGTTTTTCCAGCTGCACCATGAGTGAGAAGGACATGTGTGTGGTATATAGACCTGCCTTTTGTGTGCTGTTAAAGTTTGTGAGTTTCCTGTTGTAAGGCTCAAGAGTGTGTTTATTGGGTGTATCTCACACAATGGTAAAATGAATAGTCTCAGTATAAAAGATTCATTATACAGATTCACATACCTGAACAGGATCGGAAAAGTATCTATCGGTCGATACCAAGTTTTTAAGTATCAGATCAGAAGTGAGAAATGTGGATCGGTGCATGGTGCACATCAAAGAACATTTGGATCAACAACACAACAAATCTTTAGAAGAATTAGTTTCTTGAATCAGAAGCGAATCGTCTCACCAAAGCTCGTTTAATGCGCTCAAACAAAATCGACTCTAATGCTTCCGTCTGTCTCAGTTATCATGAAACATTAAAATTGTTGCGTGTAAAACAAAAAAAAACAAATTAAATATTAAGCCCTGCAAAGGAAAGCCAAGAAAATCAGTTTCAAGTTTGTGAGAAAAGGAGCAGTTGGAAGGCGCTCGCTGAAACTCTGCTCCGTTCTGACAAACTTCACTTTGTGACCACGTTGATCCAACAACTGTCGCGCTCTGAGGCCCGAGCCAGAGCTCTGCCGTCTAATCCAACAAGTTTGACTGAAACGAGGATTAAAGCAACACAACGGATATTTTTTAACATTTAACAACTGACTCTGTTTAAAAATATGATTTTGTTCTGGTGCAGCGAGTCAATCGTGGCTCCGTTTCACGTAGCGCCAGCTCCTCGACACACGAGGAGTAAAAACTTGACGTGTTGAAATCACTTCTGGACCAATCAGAGTCCAGATGTTAAATCCACCACAGGACTAGCCCTGAATATTTTCTCCAACTCTGCACATTATTAAAAATCTAATATTATATATTTTATCCTAAACAGGCCTAAAGGAAAGAATTGTAACATAAAAGACAAAATAAATTATTATTCAGGATTCATTAACATCAGAGTTTTAAACAAAGTCGATATTATTTTTGTTCAACCTTTATTTCAACAGGTTAATCCCACTGAGCCTCGGAGACTCATTTACAAGAGACACCTGAGTGATGACAACAGTGGACAATAACGACAGATTATTTTAGTAATTATGTAGAATGTTAGATACACAGTTATGTGGTTGTTTAATTTACTTCAACTGTATTATTTGCAATCTTTCAAATAAGACAACTACCCAAATTTAAGTTTATGATGGTTGATATGTTAATTTGTTTTACCTTAGGAGGTATGTTAGTAGATATTTGTACATGTTTATTTGTATCATTATAATTTGAGATTGTCATTTGTTGTTCTATTTGTGTTCCTTTTGTTCTGTATGTTCTAAAATGTTCAATAAAAAAACTGTGGACAATAACAGACAATCATGAAGGATTCATGCAAATTGAGAATAACAACTTCTCCTCCACCATAACCCTCAGCACTGGCTCTCCTCAAGGATGTGTGCTGAGCCCTCTTCTGTTCACTCTGCTCACATATGATTGTACAGCCACACATCCAGGCTGTCATATTGTTAAGTTTGCAGATGATACAGCGGTGGTGGGATGCATCACAAACAATGATGAGTCCAGCTACAGACAGGAGGTGGAACACCTGGAGAGCTGGTGCAAAGAGAATAATCTTCACATGAATGTGAAGAAGACAAAGGAGATGATTGTGGACTTCAGAAGGAACAAACACACCCACACCCCACTGAACATAAGTGGATCTGCAGTGGAAGTGGTCTCCAGCTACAAATACTTGGGTGTACACATGAATGATAACCTCAGCTGGAGCAACAACACCACCAGCCTGATCAAGAAAGGTCATCAGAGACTCTACTTCCTCAGACGGCTGAGACGAGCTGGTCTGAGCAGCCCAGTTCTCACCTCCTTCTACAGGTGTGCAGTGGAGAGCATCCTGTGCTCCAGCATCAACGTGTGGCATGGAGGCTGCACAGTTGCAGAGAGGAAAGCTCTACAGAGAGTGGTGAAGGCTGCACAGAAGTCTGTTGGAGTCAGTCTCCCCACCATCACAGACATTTACACCTCCAGATGCAGGAAAAGAGCCACCTGCATCATGAAAGACCTCACTCACCCAGCACACACACTCTTTGCCCCACTCCCCTCAGGACGGAGGTTGAGGAGCATCAAATGTAGAACCACTAGACTGAGGAACAGCTTCTACCCTGAGGCTGTTAGACTCATGAATAAATAAATAATAAGAATAATCACTGCAAAATATCACATCATGCTGATGCTGATCTGTTTTCTTGTTGCTGTGTTCATCTGTGACCATCTGCTCATACAGACTCATGTTCGTGCTGCTGTTTATAATGATGTTTTTCTACTACATTAGGGCTTAGTGTATTACTAGTTGATGTTTTTCTTAGTTAATTCTAGATGTTATTACTGTTTTTCTCTTGCATTTGTTGTTGGATGTAACTGGGACCCTGTGTACATAATCTCGTTTTCATCACATGTACCACATGCGGTGCAAATGACAATAAAGACTCTCTGACTCTCTGACTAAGTGAAAAGAAAATGGTAACAAAACAAAAACAGCTAGGTTGTAAGGTGGTGTAGAAAACTAAAAGCAGGAACATGTCTGTGTTGGTTCTTGCCAGAAACTTTTCATTCAACCTTTATTTAGGCAGGTTAATCTCATTGAGCCTCGAGGACTCATTTACAAGAGAGACCTGGTTTCAACAAAGAATGATGACAACAGTAACAGTAGATTTTCCTTGAACAATCAACAATAGTCAAAGTCAACTTTATTATCAAAACTGCAATATGTACAGGACATACACAGGATTGAAATTGCATTTCTCTCTGTCCCTCTGTGCAACAGTAACTATTTAAACACTAAACAATTAATAAACAAGCATAAAATGAAATATTAATAAAAGTTTAGTACTGTCCTGAGTTTTTTTGCATAGTAGTTTTTCATAGTAGTATAAAAGTATAAAAAGTTTCACCAACACCAAAAACACCAACATTTAATAACCATAATCATAAAATGAAATAGAGTGTAATACTGTCCTGAGTTTTTTGCATAGTAGTTTTTCATAGTAGTATAAAAGTATAAAAAGTTTCACCAACACCAAAAACACCAACATTTAATAAACATAATCATAAAATGAAATAGAGTGTAATACTGTCCCGAAGTATAAAGTATAAAAAGTATATCTATAAAATAAATGAAGGTTCTGGCATTTGACATTTGTAAAGAGTGACAAAGCAGCATATGAGGTTAATGTACACAGTATATGTATGAGGTATTTGATATTGGTATAGAGATAAAGTGGCATTATGCAATAAGGCTAGTAAAAAGAATATATACTGTATATCAGCAGTAGTGTAGATATAAAAAGTCTAGATGTAAACAGTAGTAATAAATGTAAACAGTAAATGTAAACAGTAGTATGACTATAGGCAGTAATGTAATACAAACATTAGTGCAAATATGAGAAGTAGTGCAAACTGAATGAGCACATGACCGTGAGTTGAGTGAATAACCCGTTTGATGACACAGAGTCCAGTGTTAAAAACTTTGTGTTGTGTGGTAATGTGTGAAAGTTTTTTGTGATTAAGGCAGTACAAGTGGGAGGGAGGGCAGAGCAGGCAGAGTGTTTAGCATCCTGACTGCCTGATGAACAGAGCTGTCTCTCAGTCTGCTGGTTCGAGCCTGGAGACTCCTCAGTCTCCTCCCTGATGGCAGCAGTCTGAAGCAGCTGTGTAGTGGGTGTGTGGGATCACCTGCCATGCAGAGGGCTTTCCGAGTGAGGCGTTTGCTGTGTAAGTCCTGCAGTGAGGGGAAGGAGGTGCCGACAATCTTCTCAGCTGCTCTCACAATGCGCTGGAGGCTCTTGCGGCATGATGCAGTACATGCACCAAACCACACAGTGATGCAGCTGGTCAGGACACTTTCTATGGCACCTCTGTAGAAGGTGCACATGATGGGGGTTGAAGCTCCAGCCCTTTTCAGCTTGCGGAGAAAGTTCATTCAACCTTTATTTATACAGGCTAGCCTCGTTGAGTCACGGGGACTCATTTACAAGAGGGACCTGTCTCACTCACACCAAACAACCATCCACTCTCACACTCACACCTAGGGTCAATTTAGAGTCACCAATCAGCCTAACAAGCATGTTTTTTGGTCTGTGGGAGGAAACCGGAGTACCCGGAGGAAACCCACGCATGCACGGGGAGAACATGCAAACTCCACCCAGAAAGGCCCCGGACCGGGATTTGAACCGGCAACCTTCTCGCTGAGAGGCAGCAGCTCTACCAGTTGTGCCACCGTGCTGCCCCAAAAAAAAAAGTAGAAAGTAGAGGCGCCGGTGAGCCTTCTTGGCCAGTGATGCAGTGTTCCTGCTCCAGGACAGGTCCTCTGAGACGTGCACTCCCAGGAACTTGGTGCTGTCTACTCTCTCCACTGTGGTGTAGGTGTTGTACAAATAGACAAACATAAGAGAGAAATACAGATTTTTTTTTTTTTACAAGTTAAAACAAAGATATCAAAGTAGCAAAACAGACAGATTATAAGGCAGATGTAGAAAATCAAAAACAGGAACATGTCTGCATTGGTTTTTGCCAGGAGTCCAACAGATTCTTAAAGCCATTTAGAGAGGTCAAGGCCGAGAGCTTCAGATCTTTTTGTAAGATATTCCAGGAAGCAGGAGCGGAGTAGGAGAAGGCCCTTTTGCCAAGTTCAGTCCTCACTGACGGAACACTGCAGGTAATCATGTCCTGAGAGCGCACGCTGTAGCTGCACTCACGCAGAGACATGTAGGAGGAGATGTATGAAGGCAGCAGACCAAGAAGTGATTTAAAGATGAAAATGTACCAGTGGAAGAGTCTGCGTGAAGTTAATGATGTCCAGTTAACCAGTGAATACAGGGTGCAGTGGTGGGTACGATAATCACAACCAGTTATGAATCTTAGTGCACCATGATAGACAACATCCAACATCTGCAGGTGCTTGTAGGAGCATTCATGTAGAGAATGTCACCGTAATCAATGGAGTGAAGGAAAGTCACAGATACAAGGTGTTTCCTAGCATTCAGAGTTAGACATGATTTATTTCTGAAAAAGAAACCCAGTTTAACAAAGTTCATGCTCAATCATTCAGGTACCAAATCCATTAATTCTCAGTCGGGTCGTCTGGACAGTTTCTTTTTTATAGAAACATTTCGCCCTCTATCTGGAGGGCTTCATCAGTCTGATTAGTTCCAGTAAACTGTTTCCCCACCAAGCAGTAAACTCCTTAAGTGGACCAAACAGTTTGCTGGAGCCAAGATGGTTTCTGGGGGCCATCCTGTCCCTCGTCGACTCCTCTCAGGCAGGCTGAGGTAGCCACAAACCATAAACAATTAATTGTTTGATAAAAAATTATAGCAAATACATGTATGTGTCTGAGCTGAACTTTTCTTTAATAAATGAATAATTTTAGCAGGATAAACACCTAAAAAAATATTTGTTAGCTGACATTATTGTAAGAGTGTGTCTCAGTTTAATTTTTGTTAATACATGATTACAAATAAGCTTATTTTATAAAAAGCCAAATATAGGTCGCAGGCCATGAAAAAATGATAAAAAAGCCGCGACCTATAGTCCGGAAAATACTGTATATTATTTATTTTACTTTTTGCATACATCCAGAGGAAGATTTTTCTACCTGGATTAATGAGCATGCATCAGAATATGTACTTGTCATTATCACATCATTATTTTAACGTTTTTATTATTTTTTTGTTTTTGCATTTTATAAATTACTT
>JBBPBX010037825.1:0-23456 GCA_038048925.1 Garcialebias charrua | reverse complement strand
CTCTCACCAGAGAACTCATCTGAGTAATGTTTGTAGGAGAAAACAAATAATTTCTGCTCAACACAGTTCTGCTGAAATGATGTTCAAATCCCGACAGCCCAACAAGTTTCTGGCCCAAACGCTGCTTTTGCACAAATCCAGTGAAGATATAAGAGGATGAAGAGGACTCACAGTGAGAACTTGAGCAGGCAGTCTCCACCGAGGACAGTCCGTCCTCTGGACCGCAGGTAGTCCACCAGGCTGCCCTGTGGTACAGTTCAGAGTATTAATACACACAAAACACTGATCTACCAGAGCACACAACTCCATGTATTTTAACAGGTGTGAAGTTAAAAACAGTCTTGAAACAATGATGATTAAATGTCATCTGATAAGGTTCCTATAAACTAAAATACCACGCTGGAGAGCTGCCTACCCAAGATAAAGGAAAACATGGAAAATAAAAGGATGTGTGACCTTTGCCATGTATTCTGTGACGATGTAGAGGCTGCTCCTCTCCTCCACAATGACACCCAGCAGCTGCACCAGGTTGTTGTGCCTCAGCTGCCTGTACAAACACACAAAAGGTGGAAGAAAAACCAGAGTTTCAGAATAGAACAGTCTTGTGTTCTCACTGTTTTCTACTTAAAACGAGGGAAAAACGACAACAGGTGGATTTAATTTGTGAAAAAAAATCAGACAACGAGCCAGGAGTTTGGTCTCACGTCATGACGGAGGCCTCAGCGATGAAAGCCTGCGCTGTGGCATCATTTTTGATACACTTGACCGCCACCTTGGTCCCTCTGTAGTCTCCGACCATCACATCTGAAAACATGAACATTTCTTAGTTTAACATTTTAAATAAATGGAATAAATTCAAAGCAACTTCAGCGTGATTACAGCTTTGTCGCAGTACTGCACAAACGTTATTAGCTACTTTTATTTTCTTTAACTATTGTTTCACACACCACTAAACGGTATTAAGAAGGTAAAGACAAAAAGACAGATTAATAATGAAACCCGACTTTTCTAATGACTGGGTTGAAAATAGGAGACGAGGGAAGGCTATCAGTGTTACAATAAAACTGGAGAACTTTTGCTCAACACACTTGATGAGATCATAGAAAAGTCTGGCTCGTAGAAAGCAAAATATAAAAACAAAGGCCTTTTTTTTTCTTCAGTACACTAAATGGGATTTTAAGAAATGATGGGAGATTAGCTTCTTACCTCCAAACTCGCCTTTGCCAATGGTCTGGAGGAGTTTCAGCTCCTTCCTGTTCAAGGCCCAGCCACCTGCAACAAACAAACAGGCTTAACAATCATACTGTAATTCTAACAACACAGTCATCCTGTGTCATTCTGCAGATTAAGCATTTCAAAAGTTGCAGGTAAAGACTAGTTAAGACATTAAAATGTCCAGTTTCCCTTTAACAACAGCTATACTGGAGTAATAGTTAACTGGGTCAGACGGGTACATGGAGTCAAATGAAAACAGACTGAGGAGGAGGGGGTGATACAGATTGACCTTGAGTGCTGGTGAAGCCCAGCAGTCGTTTCCACTCACAAGATTAACCCCCCTGCTGATTAATGCCATTAGGCTGGAGATGATAGCACAACTTTAAAGGAGATGCAGCTTGTGTGTGTTCACGGTGCACGAGCGAGGGATGGTAAATTTGTGAGGTTACAGTGGCAGTAAATAAACAAAATGTCCCTCTGAGCCTCGATGGCAGAGTCCCTGCGGGGCGGTGTAATGAGCGTAGTGTGCCCTTACTCCTGGAGAACTCGTCTTGCGCTGCCACGGTTCCCTCCATCAGCTTGGGCTTAATCAGCCGCGTACAAAGGCCATCGGCGTCTTTGGTGTAATGCTGCAGGAAGAAGCAGATTGAAACACTCGACTTAAGATCCAGATTCATTTCTAATTTATTAAGGCTTTCATCAAAAGACAGCAGAATATTATTTTCTCTGCCATTTTGGAGCAAGGTTAGGGATAGTTATAAATTAATCTTAAGTCTGTATAAACACGTTCATTATGCAAAATAAAAGCAACTCTGCAGACAAACATGAAGGTGGGATGAAACAAAGATTTGTTGTAAGATCTGAGGAAGAGGCAAACTGTTATCAGCTTGCATCAGTGTTGGAGGCGGAGGCTTGTCTCGGGGGAACAACAGAATCTCTGCCTCAGTTCCATAAAAAAGGTGTAAAAAAAAGATGGAGGAGCTGCGTTGAGAAGATTTATAGCCTTTAACTCAGCGGTGGAACAGGGCAAGCTGTTTAAATAAAGTTTAGGAGCTGCTCATCTATTCTAAGGAGGGAGGTTTCTGGAGCACATGCTTGTTTGCATTAATGGAGCTATAATGACAATTAATCCAAGTCACAACTCTGCATCCTCATTTTGTCTTCTTTCCATTTTGATGTGAGGAGTCCAGCAGTGACTGCAACACAGCAAACAAAACACAACTAACAACTTATACATTTCATTTGCAGCTTCAAAATATTTTTAACTAGAGAAATTGCATTTCAAAAATGCAGTGTGAATGCTTATTGCTGAATAATTTGCAGAAAAATAGCTTAAATTAGCTAACAATGGCTGAAAAGGCAGAAAGAAGTTTAAAGTAGCAGAATAAAAGCTGAAACAAACAAAAATAAGTTAATTAAGCTAAAAGTAGCAAAATTTAACACGAAAAACTATTTATCTGAATTCAGAACTAGTTTGAAGGGACGGTCCACCTCAATCCAGAGAGCTGGATTGTGAAATGGTTTGGAGAATGAAGTTAAAAATGCCAAGTCAATGTTTACATTTAAGAAAATGATCAAAACTGAATTGTTAAAAAATGATATATGAAGTAGTTTAATGTGTATTGTATTAGAGTTAGAAAATTAAATAATAAATAAATAAATAAATCTGAAAACAGCTGAAATGAGCTAAAAATGCCAAAAAGGTAGCTGAAAAGTAGAACAAGCTTAAAGTAGCAGATGAAAGAAGAAATAACACATATTTGCCCAGTTAGGCTGAAAGAAGCAGAAATGAACACACACGCACGCACGCACGCACGCACACACAAAATAAACAAATAAATATAAAAAAACAGCTGGATAGTATGGTAGCTAAAAAGTAAAAAAGAAACCTAAATTACCAGAAGGAAGTGGAGAGAACAATTGTGCCCAATTAGGCTTAAAGAAGCAGAAATGAGCATTAAAAAGTGAAAATTATCTGAAAAAAGCAGAAAAACAAACAAACAAAAAACAGAGGTTTGAATAAGCACAAAAATGTTGTTAGCATAAAGAGGCTGAAAGGAGCGCAAACCACCTGGAGAAGAAAAAAAACTGCTGAAAGTAGCTGAAAAAAGTTTAGATTTGCACAAGGAAGCTGAAAGAAGCTGAAGCAGAAAAAAATGTGAAAGGAGCAGTAAAAGGTTTTAAACACATCTAAAGATTTGAAGGATGTAAAATTAGATCAATTCATTTTCTCTGATAATAAAGTGGCAGAAAAGGCTAAATATTTCAAAAACTAAAGTTNTTACTCATTTGACTTACTGTTAGTGTTAGCTTAAGATAACTTACCGAAACCCGTCTGAGCGCGCCGCAGTTTGCTGCTCCTTTTAGCATTAGACCACCCGAATCCGAAGCTAATGTTAGCTTGTTCCTCTTCCGGTTTTCGCCAGCTCCGCTCGTTGCACGCGATGAGATTTTGGGAGTTATCGCTGTTCCAGTGAAGACAACACAAAGTTCACCAAGTGTCTCCCGTAAATTAATCTGTAAGGAGAAGGTCCTCTTGCTGCGAGCCTGCTGCGAGGCTGCTGCAAGGCTGTACAGTTGAAGCTCCGCTCCATCGCGCCGGAAGAGGGTCCCGTCGAACCCGGTCCTTCCGCCTGTGGTCCGCTCGTTTAATTTTTGCCGGCTGCGCGTTGGCAGCGATCGCAAATACACTAAAAATTGAACTAAAACATAAAAATAACAATTATACTTTATTTATAAAGCCATTTAAAAAAACACAGCTGCAACAAAGTGCTGTACACATGAAATTAAGAACATATAAACAAAAGATGAGATGAAATCATGAAAAACAACAGTCATGTGTTTAATACAGAAGTGGGTTGAGCCTAACCAGGGGTTGCTAGGTGAGGGGCTGGACTCAGGTTTGATCTGATTGGCTGGCGGCTTGTGACGTCAATAAATGCAGGAAGTGTGAATCCTGGTGTATTTATCAAAAATAAATAAATCTACTTAGAGTAAATAAACCACTGGGTGCATTTTTTTGGCACAAGGACTGTTTTTTTATGAAGTAAATACCCAAAGTTTAGTAAAAAAACATTAAAAAGTGAATTTTGCATGTGTGGTCCCCTTTAAAATATGCTATACAAAAGGTTACACATGATAAACTCTAAAATCGATATGTACAATTAACCATAAGCCTGTTTGAAAATATAAGTCTTAAGACTTCTTTTAAATGCATCAGTCGACTCGGAGCCGCGCATTGATAGAGGGAGAGCGTTCCAGAGCCTCGGTGCCACCACCTGAAATGCTCTATCACCACGGGTTTTAAAATGGGTCCTAGGGACCGACAGCAGTAGCTGATTAGAAAACCTCAGATTTCTAGACTGACAGAGTGGCTTCAAAAGGTTGAAAACATATTTGGGAGTCTCACCATGGAGTGCTGTGTGTAGCACAGGAAACCCCCAATTCATCTCTTAAACTGGTGTACTGGCTTTATAAGGCTGCAAAAATGAATAACATTCTGGTCAGAACATGTGTCCCAAAAAACTTAAAACAGATGAAGAAATTTTTGTAGAGGCTGCTGGAAGGTCTGGATGTGAGAGGGGTCAGTATATCTGACTGTTAATAAACACACACACACACACAAAAAAAAAACACGGCCAGCGCCCACTTCTCATGAAATTAGTTTAAATGTTGGTATTGCGAATGCAACGTCTCCTACTAGAAATGTTGGTCAAAGAATAAGTTTTACTATATCTGATAAAAATCTGTGTTTTGCAACACAGGAAGCTCCTACAACAAAAGCAGTCTACAGAAACTGCAAGTCACCGTTTCAACCACCAGGGGGAGCAAAGTGCAAGAAGAACTAAGCACCAAGGGTGACAAATATAGAAACAGAAAATTAAAAATTATTAATTCACATCTGCCTGTGATAAAAGCCATGAATAATTTGCTAAGTGCAGTGTTAAAACTGTACAATAATTAAAGCGATAAAACTGAAATTAGTGTACTACTGATTGTGATTATATTTAATTAGCTTGTTCTTCAGGGTATATACAGAAATTCTTGAGTTAAATTTAATACCTTTTATTACCTTTTTAATACCATCACAATATTTTTAATACCATCATGACACTGAGCTGCAACCGTAGCAGCAACCTCTTGTACGTCAGTTCTGAGCAAATCATTGTAAAGTGATAGATTATTGTCATTTTCTTCCTAAACTTTGTAGTTTTATAACAATTACTGGATAAATCAAGTTGCTTCTTGCCTCAATCAAAGCACTGACCTACTTGTTATTTAAATCTAATCCAAGACAAAAAGTTATTTAATTGTTCCCACACAACATATATCTAATGGCACACAAAAAACTGTAAACTTGAAAAGAGAACAGTTTAGTTTCAACACTGAAAACATGCACATGAGAGGGAGAAAAATAATAGTGTATTTTTTAGCCTGTATGTCACAGTTTTTTGCATAATTTACATGACCTGCGACTTATAGGCTGAAGTGACATTTATGGATTTCCCCCCCATTTTTAGCCATTTTTAGACTGAGATATGACCGTTTCCATTCATTCTGACTGAAAAAATAAAAATAAAAAATACAGCAGTACTGTACTTGATGGCAGCAGAGTAGTAACAGGTGTAAGGCATGAGGTTGGCTGTTGTTTCATGTAATAGGAAAACGTGGCTACAATGACAAATTCAAAAAAGTTCAAGACAAAAACAACTGGACTTTATTTATTATACTATACTTAATACTTTGTTTTTTTTTCTTGCACTTTTTAGAATTTACCATGTCTTGGATGACTGAGAATCTTCACTAGCTATTAATGACTCAATCGGCCTGCCATACTCTCACCACATTTATGCTGCTCTGCTAGGAACCGTCAAAACAGCTGCAACACCCCGGCAAATTCGACCATTAAAGTGCATTTATTAAGCAAATGTTGGACTGAGACACACCTCTGCTATAATTTCGAGCTAACAAATAATTGTTTAGGTGCTTTTTTTGTTAAATTTCGGAGAAACGAGCCGAGTTCCTCCCTCCTCCTTTTTCCTCCCTCTGTGCATTCACGAAGCAGCAAGGCTGCAAAACTACTTTTTAAATAAAGCTGATTTGACCGTTAAAGTACATTTATTAAAGGGGACCACACATGCAAAATTCACTTTTTAATGTTTTTTTACTCAACTTTGGGTATTTACTTCATAAAAAAACAGTCCTTGTGCCAAAAAAATGCACCCAGTGGTTTATTTACTCTAAGTAGATTTATTTGTCTGTGATTAAAAACGCTTCGTTTCACACTTCCTGCGGTTTGTGACGTCACAAACCGTAGCCAATCACCTCAAGCCTGAGTCCAGCCCCTCACCTAGCAACCCCTGGTGATGCTCCACCCACTTGAGTATAAAAGATGTCACGGTTGCCTAGCGGTTTAGGAGCTGACCTGGCGGTCATTTATTCATTTATTTAGCCCCCGGGGGGCTAGGGGTTTGCCCTGCTCCAGCCATGCAGCACATCTCGAGTAAAACCAGAATGTTTTATTACCTTGTTTGAATGAACTCTGTCTCGTTGAAACTGTGCACACACACTCTCGCGGTTTGGACTTGTTTCTTATATGATGAAGGACTACTTTTGCACAACTGTCAGTTTGGTTGAGCGGTTACGACACTTGAGCGCCACGCAGGAGAGCGGAGATCGCATCCTGTCAACGGCATCTTTTCTTCCCCCCCTTTTTTTTAAAGCCTTTTGTTTCGGAGAAATCGGGGTGAGACTAGATATATACATCGACATAATAATACTTTATAATTGTTATTTTTACGTTTTAGTTCAATTTTTAGTGTAATATCGCTCCCAACGCGCAGCCGGCAGAAAACTGTGCACACACACACTCTCTCGCGGGGCGACAGTCTGTACCATCAAGCACCACTGATCGATATATTTTCAGATTAGCAACTTATTTATTTTAAGAATACCTTTCACTTCATCAAAATCTAATCAAAACTTCAGCGTTCTAAATGTAGGTGGTTGTGATTATTTCTTATACGATGAAAGACTGCTTTTTGCATAACTGCCCGGTTGGCCCAGAGGTAGTGAACCGGACTCGTCATCCGAAGGACACGGGTTCGCGTCCCGGTCGCGGCATCCCTTTTTTTTTTTTAAGCCTTTTGTTTTGCAGACCGCCGTCTGCGTGCGGGAGTTGCTGGGAGCTACTGACTTTTGAGGTCCGGGGGTCCGGTCAAAGGTTGCCTCATGCGGATAAATTAACTGGAGACATTCTGTGAACTTTGTGTGTGGACTGAAGCAGCGATCGCTCCCAAAAGCGCCGCATGCAACGAGCGGAGCTAACACCGCCCGCTCGGAGGAGGAAAAGCTATCATTAGCCTCGAAGGTGGGCTAATGCTAAAAAAAGGAGCTGCAAATGGCGGCGCGCGCAGAGGGCTTTTGGTAAGTTATCTTAAGCTACTAGCACTAACAGTAAGTCAAATGAGTAATAAAAAAGAGCTAATTTTAAAATAACAACATATTAGAGATACTGGCTGTTACAGAGGGCGTAGTTAATGTAAATAGGTCTTTGTAGGGCGTGGCTTTCAGACCTCATTATTCATAAACCGGTCGTTTAGAACGGAAGTGAAATTTGGCAGAATTAGAAAGGGGATATTTTATTATCTAAGCATTATTTTGTGTATAAAATTGACTGAAAATGGTCTGGATAGCCCACAGATAAACCACAAAAAATTATATATCCTACATTTGGTCCCCTTTAAGAAAACGTTAGACTGAGACACACTTTGCTATAATTTTGAGCTAACAAATAATTGTTTAGGTGCTTTTTTTGTTAAATTTCAGAGAAACGAGCCGTTCCTACTTCCTGTTTGTTTTTACAAACCTGACTCTCGGCTGCTGCTGAAGCCAGTCTCTGAATCTGGCGTCCTCTCACCAGAGGTCTGAAAACACATGACGGTTCTGGAAGCTCTGTCGGAGAGAACGCGCACTGACCGACGACATGACGTCATTGATTTAGCTAAGGTCCTACTCGGACATAAAATTAGAAAAGATAAATAAATTCACAGGATTTTTTTCGCAGATAGAACGGGAAAAATATAGTTGTGTAGGTTTTTAAAAAATTAATACCTCGTCAGATGACGTTTATTACTTTTTAATACTTTTTAATGGCCGTAATTTCTGTTAATTTTATTTACTACATTTTACAACCCCGCGGATACCCTGTTCTTATACAAAATATTTCATTTTGTTGTACACAATGGTCTTGGCTAAATCAAGATTCCCTCATATATAATTAACACAAAAGGGTGTAATTGCACAATAAAAATACACACAAGTGTATAACAAACAACCATCTTCAAACTGTGCGATCACACCCTTGCAACCACACGCAGCCATATTTTCTTTATCACATTCATAACATCATTGTGGAGGCAAGTCAGGTTTTGTCAGCAAGCAGCATTTTAGACATAAATAATGGCTACATGTCATGTGTGTATGTACGAATCTCTGGGCGGCCTGCTGTGAGCAGTAACCGCAGAGCAGAGGAACAAAGAGGAAAACAGACTAACAAGAATGTGAGGAATTCTAACGAAGGCTATTTACAGGGGAAAGCCGACTGGCTGCAGGATAAAGACACAAAGAGCCTGACAGAGGGAAAGGGAAGGAGAGCAGAGAATATGAGACAGCGGGAGAAGGAGTGCGATGGATAACAAAGAGATGGAAGATGGAAAGCAATATGCCAGGTATCCACGAGGGAACACAAAGCAATAAAGACGAAGGGAGGGAGGTGAAGAAAGGAAGTCGAGGCAGAGCTGAGCCTGGTGGGTGTGAACAGGAGAGAGACTGCACGAGGAAGAGAGAGGGCTGGACATACAGAGATAGTGGGTGGCTGATAACAAGACTGCACCGGGGATGAGGATGATCTCACAGTCAGCTGGCACATTCCTATCATTCACTTCCAACGCCCCACTGAGTACAAAGATGAGGCCCAACTAAAAGTGTGATAGCCGCCAATCTTCTCTTCATCTGAGGGGATCAAAATGCTTTTTCAACTTGTACTTTGGGTCCAGATTTAAGACCAAAAAGTGCAAGTGGATACCTAATGTTACTCCTTGTGTTCAGAGTTACATAACGCTGCTGTAGTGGGACCAATTTAACAGAACAAGCATTTAAGAATCAAATCTGGAAGGCAGGTAATAAATGATCTAATTTTATGTTTCATACTTTGGTACCAATATGTTTGAACAAAGTCTAAAATCTGTATTTATTGCTGTTTTTATGTTGTTTCCAACCACACAGAGTAATTGGCTGGCAGACAAAATCCTTCTTCTTCTTCTTCTTCTTTCAGCTGTTCCCTCTTCAGGGGTCTCCACAGCGAGTCATCCTCCTCCACCTCACTCTGTCCTCTGCATCCTCTGTCCTCACTCCAACTACCTTCATGTCCTCTCAGTCTGGCCTCCCTAACTTTATCTCCCAGTTGTTCAACATGTGCTGTACCTCTGATGATCTCATTCCTGATCTTATCCATCCTTGTCACTCCTAAGGAGAACCTCAGCATCTTCATTTCTGCCACTTCCAGTTCTTTCTCCTGTCTTTTTGTCAATGTCTCTGTCTCCAGACCATACAACATAGCTGGTCTCACCACTGTCTTGTAAACTTTTCCTTTGACCTTTGCTGACACCTTTTTGTCACAAATCACTCCTGAAACTTTTCTCCATCCACTCCATCCTGCCTGGACTCTCTTCTTCACCTCTTTACCACATTTCCCATTTTCCTGGACAGTGGACCCCAAGTACTTGAAGTCCTGCACCTTTGTGACCTCTGCTCCTTGTAGCCTCACTGTTCCACTGGCCTCCCTCTCATTCACACACATGTACTCTGTCTTACTACGGCTGACTTTCATTCCTCTTCTTTCAAGTGAATACCTCCACCTCTCCAAGTTCTCTTCCACCTGTTCCCTGTTCTCACCACATATCACAATGTCATCTGCAAACATCATAGTCCACAGGGATTCCTGCCTGACCTCATCTGTTAGTCGGTTCATCACCAGAGCAAACAAGAAGGGGTTCAGAGCTAGGGGTGCACTGATTGCAGTTTTCTGGCCAATCACCGGTTTCTAAAAAGTCTGACCTGCCAATTCCGATTTTGGCCGATGCCGATTTTGTCTTATAAGCGATACTGTCAGGTGTTATAAGGTCACAATGCACATTTAATTTTCCAATATTATTTTATTGAAAAACATACCCTTGAACAATATCCTAGAAACAACACAAACTTGTTTTAACTGACCATGAGGTAATGCTCTGAAATATAAGTAAAGTTCAGACAATTGTTGTTAAAACAAAAAAAATGGTTTCTCATGCAAGTATCGGCCGATTTACCAAAATTAAGGCAATCGGGAACTCTACTCAGAGCTGATCCTTGATGCACTCCCACCTCCACCTTGAAGCTATCTATCACTCCTACAGCACATCTCACCACTGTCCTGACAGATTAAATGTGTTATATAAATAATATTTGACTGACTAGCCCCATCTATTGCTTGTTATGAGCAGTAATATTGTTCAAACTTTGTAAAAAATAAAAATAAAATGTTTACAAAATAAATGGGCACAAAAAGTGTTTTTGTCTATGTAAAAAAAGGCTTTTATTTATTCCTTCCAACAGTGCTAACCTTTGAAGAATATGCACTTGTGTTCAAAAAGAATTGCAGTTATGTTAGGCTCCTCCTTAACAGCTGATTTTACCACACTTCATAATTTAATGAAATGGTAAATGGACTGTACTTGTAAAGCACCTTTCTATCTTAACAAGATACTCAAAGCTCTTTACACTACAATCTGTGTCCTCATTTACCCATTCATACAACACTCTACAAGATCTGTACAAAGAATAATCAGAGCTTTATCACATTCATACACCGATGGGACACACATCAGCAATGAGGGGTTCAGTCCCCTTCAGCACCCGTGGACAGACTTCAGCATGTGACTGCTGGTGGAATCAAACCCCCAACTCTCCCATTGGAGGATGACTGTTCTAACCACTCAGCCACAGCCACCTAGCCTGGTTAAAACCAGACCCTTGTCCTTCACTTCGCTTCGGACTAGGGTCTGGGACTTCTCCATTGAAAAACGATTCTTGTTGGAGGCGTGGCCTCTGCCTGAGGAACAAAACCATTGGATCTTAGAAAAATTTTAAACAGGGAAAGCTTTCTGCTCCCTCCCCCTCAGAGCTCTGCCGAACTTGACATCTGCTCCGCCTCCTGCTGAATTTTCTCTCGCTGCCTGCATATTCTGTGTTTATAACGTTTGAAAAAAATTAAATAAAACCATGTAGCGCTGGTCCAGAAGACCAGAAAATATGCAGGGACTCGGGCAGCAACGTAAAACCCTATTTTAATTCTCTCGTGACAACCTCAGTCATTTCCTTATTCTTTGCACCGCAGCGGAGAGAGAGGAGGAGGAGGGAGCGATCACTTGACTTTTGGCAAAAAAACAAAATAAAACTCCAGATAAGAGATTAAGAAGGGGAATTTAACACATTTGTGTCAAATATAAAACAGTCCTGCATCGCTTTGCATCGCTTTGAATGAGAACATGCGGCTGCGCGCTGGGACAGGTGGCACTCAGCGGAGAGGAGGAGGAGGAGGAGGAGGGAGCGATAACTTGACTTTTGGCCAAAAAAACAAAAGAAAACTCCAGATAAGGGATTAAGAAGGGGAAATTAATACATTTGTGTCACATATAAAACAGTCCTGCATCGCTTTGCATCGCTTTGAATGAGAACATGCGAATGCTCGCTGGCTGCGCGCTGGGACAGGTGGGGGCGTGGGTTAGGGGCCAAAAACTCCGCCCCTTCTGTTCTCTGATTGGTCCGGTCAAAAATCTACCGGAGAAATCGTTGTCAATGGGAGAAGTCCCAGACTGTGCAGTGAAGGGAAATGAGAATTGAGCGGAGCTGTGCAGGAAGGCGAGGGCCAGGCTATCAGCCACCCTAAAATAAAATATAATGTCCTGAATAACATCTATAAAGTCAGAGTTTTGTCTATTTGAACCCCCCAGTCATTCAATAATATTTTACTAATATGCAAGCTGTAACTGGGAAATATTTGGCCGGCTTTTCCTGAACAGCCTTTGAATGATGAAATTTATCAATAAATTTTTTCTACTAATCCTTTTATCACTTAATTACTACTTAGTAGAAAACCATTATTTTCTGCCTCGCCGGTTTAAGGGAAGAAAACTGTCACAGAGGCACCCTGAAAGTTTCCCCTTTCCCTCCTGACTTTTTACGTGAAAAGGAAGTGACCAAAAACACAAAAAACAAGGGTCAAAGGTCAAACCTTTCATGTCTTAACGAGCAGTTTATTAACAGGCTTTCTCTGTGGTTAAGGCCAGAACTGAACCTATCAGTTTTTAGGTTTAGGTAAAAAAAAAAAATATCCAAATGAATCTTTCCAGTTTCCTCAATGGATGTCAACAGCTTTGTGTGTACAAAAGGGCATTACTGCAAGAACAACTAGAAGTGTAAATCATGTGTTCATCATCGAGCCTCACCTCCACCAGCTGCATGAGATTCTCAAAGAACTCCTCCTCATCAATGGTGAGTTTGCCGTTGTGGTAGATGATGCGGTAGTGCTCCACCTTGCTGTCGCAGCTGACACACAGGGTGTAATCGCCAGGATAGTTGGTGCTCTCCCTGACCAGGAACAAGCCCGTCTCAGGGGGGTAGAGGAGCCGCTCTGCCTGCTCACGGGTTATCTTCCCATGAAACCAGCTGGAAGGATAGAGAGCGGAGGACAGAGATTCTGACATTGTTTATGTAGATCAGTTCTCAGTATCAAAACCATTAAACGGATCTTTGAATACATTCACAGCGATTTTTATTTTCATTCACCTGCAATTTCAGCCACACACACACACACACACACACTCATAGTTTCCCTCTGAGACGGGAAGCAAAGAAACAAGAGTTGGGTAGTAACAGGAAGCCGGCAGCAGGACTTCCAGTCTGCTCAGCTTGAGTGCTGCAGGGGCGAGGTCGGTTTCTATTAGGGATTCAGTGAGAATGTACCTGAACCCAAATAACAGGAAACACCCCCTCCTCCCCCCACGAGTGTGTGCACACACAAGATGTCTGAGGGCAGTCGGAAACTGACATGCAGGCCCTGCAATAACAGGAACATGCAAAAACTGCTCAGGCGAGACAGAATCGAACGAGCCAAGAAACCCAGTCCTGACTGATGACGTCAGAGACTGAGATGGACTGACCTTTGACTCCATAACATATACAAAGTAGAAAGAAGTGAGAAGACATAACAACTCCAGCTCATGTCAAGTAACAGAACTGACCACGGTTTCACATTTTCTGGTGACATAACTGTATTGTAAATTTAGGTCCCAACAGGACAATTTTATGTTTTTTTAAACTAATCCTTTACATCTAAAGGGGTTTCATACACCAACTTTAACATCTGCAGTTGCTGAAAGACACAAAAATAAAAATTCTTTTGAGTTTTTGAGTTTCCAACCAAATGCCTGCATCATTGCTGACTCGTAGTCTTCCGGTTGAAAGTGTTTTGAACACAAAACACTGCTTCGCGATGGAGCAATGAAGTCAGCTCGTTTGACCTGAACAAACTTTATCCATGCAGTCTGTCTGAATCTTTTTGGTTTTGGGGAAATAATGAACACTAACGCTATCCTTCGGGGTATTGCTGCAGAACTGTGCAACACATCGGTTAGGCATTTTCTTCGTTGTATTTGTAACTTCTCTGGTCTGAAAAATGAAAGCTACGTTGATGTATGCATTCAAAGCGGATACTTGAGTCACGTCAATGCCCATATATGGAGAGGGGCAGAGTTTGCCGGCGCTGGGGCTAAAATCCCATGAAAATCATGAAATAACACATTTAGTGTTATTTCTCTACAATATCAATAAAACGCTACTGTTTTATTTTTAAAGTCACTACTACATATTATTGGCGATGAAATTTGAAAACATGGTGGGTGTTGTTGTCCTTTAAATTCACCAAAACACTGGAAATGTTTCCTCTACAGATCGATAGTAACAAGATTATTTATACAGATAAAAAAATAAATCTTAGCGGCCTCAGTCAGCACATCACACTGAACCCTGACTTCCTAGAAGAGGTATTGATGAGAAGTTCTTGCCATCAGTGCTGGTTGGTCAGTGGGCGGTAATTAACTGCTCTAATTGATTTATCCTGTTTTTGTGCCTGCCTCCGTCACACCCTCAGACTCCTGCAAACTGCTTCTCATGAGACAGCAGAGACTCTTGTGGAAAAGCAGCTTAACGTGGGTTGAGTTGATTAGATCAGCGCAGGCAGATTCTCCGATGGACAGCAGCTCTTTAACTCCCACTAATCTGAAGACAGGCGCCAAGCAATGTGGATACGCTCTGTAAAGAGACACGGCTGCTCTGTCCTGTCCCAGGAAATCAACTGCACTTCTCACAGATGACATAATGAAATAGGTGAAAGTCAGAAAGTCGTGGTAAACATTTTGTTCTGTATAACATGGAAAAAGGAAGTAGGACCCTTGGGCTGAATGTGGCTGCTTCTTTTTTCCAACCACACGGGGGCAGCAGACAGAGCAGTTGTAGTGTGGTGGACCCAGACCATCTTCTGCAGAGCAAAACAAGTGAGTGTCAGCATGGGGAGGAAGACCACAGCTGAACCCTTATGTAACCCAAAACAGAGGGAACGGCCTTTCCTGGGACATCTGTTAGTGATTCATGACAAAAATGAAAACATTCTTCGAGTTAGAACCAGTACCTCTTGATGGGATGAGAAATGGGGACAAACTTTACGCAGTGACCTCAGAGGAAAAAATAAGACCAGCAGCAACAATCAAAACTAATACATTTTAATATATGTGCATTTTGTTTCTCAAAGGGAAAACACAAACCTACAGGAATAATTATGTCAACATGCAGAATGTTCATACATTTTTAATTAATCTCACAGCTTCGCTGTGGTTGTAGTTGCTCTTTGGTTCAGCAGTGTGTTTTTAAGTGTGACTGTAAAACTCTCATTGTTCAACAAGACATGTGGAATGTTACTGTTCCGGCCCACAGTAACATGCTGGATGACACAGTGACCGACATCACAACAACGAGGACAGACAGTCTGACCGGTGGAAAATGGAGAGGTTGAAGCTTTCAGCAGCAGCTCACGAAGAAACAAAGAGGGTCAAGGACTATTTTACACATTTCCTGCTAACAAGATGCCGGCCATTGTGAACTCCAGAAGAAGTGCTGACAAGGACTGTAATGTACACAACTTTGTGTACTGTATTTTGTAGTAAAATTCTTTTCTAGATTGGATGGAGCATCAGGACAGTTTAGTTTTACATACAACATTCTAACATACCAGTCTGTATATATCTTTTAAACAAACACAAAAAACCACTACAATGATAAATATATCATACGTTACATTTGACCTAAATGCACATTTAGGTGTGACCTAAATAACTCAGATGAGTTCATACTGGAACTGACTAGAACTTTTTCTTAGAACCTCACACGTGCTGATAAAATTGGGAACCATTTGTTAATTTACAAAGATAAGGAACTTGCTTATTTTCACATTAAGGGTAAACACAAACAATTTGGAAGTTTACGGGACTTTCTGTACTCCACAGTTCTGTTTTGATCCTGCTGCAGAACCAGCACAGCTTTCCTGTCTCATTTATTTGCATAGGCCTTTCATCAGGTTGTCCTCTTTTTAAATTGCTGCCGTTTCAAAGGACCTGAAATGCCCCTGTGATGTAGAGCACACGTGGCTCTGGCTCTCAGACAGTGACACAAATACCAGAAGACACAATAAAAAGCTAATAGCTTTAAGAAACAGATTTTCCACCATTTGAAGTTGGGGTTGATTCTCCCTCGCTGCAGTAGATACAACTAGAAGCATGTGTGATGTAAATGTGCAAGATGCATCCAACTATTGTCACATACTTCCTCATCGTACTGCAGAAGTGTCCTATCAGGATAACTAGCTGCTTTTACAGTAAAATGATTTACAAAGACCTACAATTACAAACACAGACATGCACTCTGGACTCACGGCATAAGACTTAGTTTCCCTCCAGACTTGACTCCTTCCCTTTTCTGGACATAGTTGGCTGGAATGGTGCCCTCCCTGCCCACTGTGTTTCTTGCTCTGTACCAGTTTGGATCCTGAAAAGGTACAAATCAGCAATAAGTTACTAAACCGTGTGAAAAATTTAAGTCATTTAGTAGAACAGGGAAGTGGTACTCCTCTTATCTAAACAGTTTGAAATTAGGTGGTGCAGAATAAAGAGATGATGCTCTAGAAACATGAACAAGCTTAATTTCATTTCAACACAAGTTGAATCAAATATCTCTTTGCGGTAATTAAGGTAAAAAAGAATGTAGTGCTGCACTTTAATTTCATTTATTTAATTAAAAGGCACAAATATATAAAAGTACCAGAATTAACACAATAGCTAAATATCATCCATTGTCCTATGCAGATTTTAAAAAACCAGTTCATAAAGTGCATGAAACAAATACAATAGCTGATAAAACAATCCATAAAACAAACTACGGTACATGAACAACACATTACAAGTTATACCGTTAAAATACACCTATTTCATGAATGAGTACAGTAGTTCCTCATTTATCACGGGGTTTAGGAAACCGTGTCCCCCGCAATAAGTGAAAAACCATGAAGTAGAGTAGTCCAAGTTCAAGTTTTACTCCCAAACTCCCTCCTGTGTAAATAAACAATTTAAATTTAAATACTGTAATATTTTCAATAAACAATCAAATTACAGTATTAAAATTTAAATTGTAGAGAAGAGAAGTGTAGCAGGACATCAAAGGATTAACCCTTCATGCAGCTCTGCAGCACGGAGCAGAAATTACTTCTTGATCAATTACACTGTAAGAACTGAACATAGAAGTTCTAAAATAATTAAAAACAAGTTTTAACACGTTTATTTTTGTGATCATGATGATTTTACGATGTGACATACTTTGAATTTTAAGTTGGAAGATAAAAGTCAATCAGTGCAGCTGGACAGGTTAACCCTTCACGAGGCTCAGGGTTTCTGCAGGTTTCAACAACTGAAATTTAAGACTTTTCAAGACTTTTTAAAGACCAGTATGAATCAAATTTAAGACCTATTCACAACATATGTACACGACAGAAATGTACAGAAGAAATGCATAATTACTAAATTACCTTTATTCAAAAAAACGAAACAAACACATTTTACATGCAGTGTTGTTGATAATGGAGAACAAAAACATCTAGCCATGAGGTTGAAGATGCTTGTATGTGGACTACATAAATCTGAGCTCCTCTCCCTTAGCATGAATCTCCTCCATAGGCATATATTTCTAAATTATCACACTAACCTTTATGACGGATTCTGCACCCAACCTGATGTCAATGTCTTTGGTTGGAGCCAGTTCTTCTTTTCAGCTACATCCAGTTTGATGAGCTGCAGTGTGGAGATATCTTGGAGGACCTCTCTCTTAATGAAGCGTCTGAGTAGACTAACAAAAGAAAATGAAATTACCATGAATTATAAAAAAAATCAAACAAAATCAATACAGAGTCCTCAAACAACAACTTGTGTCAACACACGCATATATAAGTTAGTACTAATATACTTATAAAACACATATAAACATGTTTGTTAAAATAAAACGTTTACTTACTTTTACATGCTTCATTAAGTTATTAGCTGTTGAATGCCCCATGAACTGGGATCCCAGGTATCTGGACTGTAGCTGTCCCTCCTCCCAAAAACGAAGGTGTAGGTCCAGCTGCTTGGTTTTGGTGGTTTGATTCAGGCTTTCATCGAACATGAGCACAAACGGTCCAGTCACTTTGGAAATTAGTTCTCTTTTTATAAAGTCTGCTAGTCCAAAGCGGGTTATGTATGCAGTTTTATCTTTTCCACACTTAAATGATTTGGCGATGTCCGAGTCTGGAAACATAGTTTGAAACAAGTCTCCAATGTCTTCATTTGCGCTGTATGAGTGATGTTTAGTTATCATGTGGAGAATCCAGAGAACCTCCGCTCGTAATGTAGCCTCTGACCCGAAGACAACACGAAGTTTGCTAACAGGAGCTGCTGAGCCGTTGTCTCTCCGAGGCAGAGTAGATGAACCAGTGCTGGAGCTGGAGCAGCAGAACTGGCTAATAGCGGTCGTCTGTCTCAAGCCTTTCACAGCGCTAACGTGCTAACATGCTAACGTTCCGAGTTTAACGTTTCTTTTACATAAGCAGCAGTAGGCCTCAAAGTCGCTGTTTGGCGACGGCTTTAACCAAACCTTAAACTCGTCCCTCTCAAGCCAAGTGTTGTTAAATTCGCATTTCCCCATGTTAGCAACAGCACGCCGTCTTCTTCTGCTGTTGTTATTGATGTCGTCGCCTTGGACTCTCACGAAAACTGATTGGCTGCAATACGTCACATGTTTGTCTCGTAGGAAGCTTTTTTTTTTGAGCGCTTGAGGCAGGATTACGACGCGCACGAAATTAAGACCTCTTAAAAAAATTAAGACTTCAACACAATAATTCAGCAAATTTAAGACTTTATAAGGCCCAAAATCGAGATTTTTAAAATTTCAGACTTTTTTAGACTTTTTAAGACCCCGCAGAAACCCTGGAGGCTGCTTCAGCATGGAGCAGAAATGTGGGCGTGGCAGAGAGCCGCAAGTGGCAGAGGAGATCATGACAGGCTGCAGAGGGAGCTTCTCCCTGCACCTCTGGGCTGCACAAAGGTGCATCAGCTGCTAAATAATTTAAAATTATTTATTTTAAATAAACAATTGATGCCGGTCATGTGACTCATCCATCAATCAGCCAATTGTGTGTCATGTCCACTCTTACTTTGAAAAACTGCAAAAGAGTTAGTCTGTGAAAAAGGAACCATGAAGTAGCAAGCGACTACTGTACATGACTGATCTTCAAGCCAAATTTTGTCTTTTTAAAAATGGAATAACAGTCACCATTTTTGATATGTTCTGTAGTTCACTCCATAAACATGTTCCTCTAATTGACGTCAACTTTCACCCAAGCCCTGTTCTCCATCTTGCTACGACACAGTCTCCTCTAGTCTGACATTTGGTGTTTGTTCTGGTTCAATACTTCTGGATAAAAGAGTTTAAAGATGGAGGAGAAAGTCCATTTAAAATCCTAAAAACAAGACTTAGATCACTGAACATTTGATCATTTTAAAGTCTGACATGTTATACATACTGATGATATTACAATAGTACTAGTAATGTATAAAAGTTTGATCAGTCAAGAGAGAAGAAAGTCTTGATGATTTTTAGGACATTTACTGTTGTACCAGGTCGTAAGACATGAAAAAACATAATTGTGCGCATAAAAGTTTTAGCCACCTGTAAAGTGAGTAAATGTCTAATAGTCTTCTTAATATGTTGCCCAAAAGTAAGATTTGAAAATGTTATGTACCGGTATTTTTCCCATTTTTTAATTATTCCACGACATGTTTTTTTACTCTATTGATAATTGCCTGGATTTAGTTACCGGTAGTTCTTATCTGAACAAGAAATTGGTAGATAAATGTTTTCCCCATTTCTTTTTCTTATAATTATGAAAAAGTAGTTCAATTTAATTCATTCATTCATTCATTCAACCTTTATTTATACAGGCTAGCCTCGTTGAGTCACGGGGACTCATTTACAAGAGGGACCTGTCTCACTCACACCAAACAACCATCCACTCTCTCACTCACACCTAGGGTCAATTTAGAGTCACCAATCAGCCTAACAAGCATGTTTTTTGGTCTGTGGGAGGAAACCGGAGTACCCGGAGGAAACCCACGCATGCACGGGGAGAACATGCAAACTCCACCCAGAAAGGCCCCGGACCGGGATTTGAACCGGCAACCTTCTCGCTGAGAGGCAGCAGCTCTACCAGTTGTGCCACCGTGCTGCCCAATAATAATTAATAAGACAGTTAAAAAAAATAGGATAAGAATGATTGCATATACCCGGTAGGTATTATTTTATAAGATTTATTGAATCTATTAAGAGAACAATGTTCCATTATAATTTGTCTCTAAATACTTTTTAGATAAAAAAAATGCTGAATTTCATCCTTATTAACTGTTGTAACTCTAAGTACATAAAACAAGTAACATGTATGCAAGTTGTTTTGTGAATAATGTCCAAAATCCCAGGATGAGAGCTCTGAAAATTTATAGACACGACTTAAATTCATTTACAGGAAAATTGTCAGTTTTCTTACCCTGGTGACTCCAACAATGGTCAGTACATCTCCTTTGCAGAAGGGCAGGTCCTGTTCATTGCCAGGCTTGAAGTTATATTTAGCAACACACTCTGTGCCAGTTGACCATGGCACCTGCAAATATAGAAAACACAGAGGAGCCATCTTTAAATGTAGTAGCTCAGTCTATTTAGAGGAGATGTTTGTTTAGATGTTTGTTTTAAGCAGTGGGACATGGCTATAACCAGTTCTCCAGCCTTTGATACCACAGCTGTACATGATCAACAACTGTCATCTGTTTGACAAAGTGCTCATTAGCACTGCGAGTTCTGATGAAGCAGCAGAGAAAACAGTTTTTCTACTGGTACATCCGACACATTATATGCCCATCGACAAACTATTAAACATCAATACAGAAATCTGTAGTAATGGTTTGGTTTGCGACCTTGACCTTCGAGCTGGTGTGACATGCTATTCCAATAGTGGTAAAATGTGTATCAAGTTTTATAAAATTATTTGAGCAGATCAGAAGTTATAGCCCTGACAATCACAGGCGTTGTTTTAACTTTGACCTTGATTTGTGACTTTAAACTTGAAGCTAGAAGCTGATGAAAAGTGTATGTGACACGCTGTCTTGTGATCATGTATGTGTGTATAGACCAGTGTTTTCCCTACCATTATACAAGCAGGGCGTCCCACCGTGTCAACAGAACCGAGCGCCCTACCTACCGAACCGAACTGCCCAAGTTTATCAACAATACGTTCCAGATAGTAATTTGATGGTAAGTGTGGCTAATTCGGCTGTTTTATTGTCGCGGTCCATCTGTGAGAGTGGTTTCTGTGGTTTTCTTTTGTCATTTAAAATCCTTTACTAGAAAAAGTTCAGCATCACACAGCTTAACTTTATTCGAGAAACAGAAAAAATTGCTTTACGATTTACTGTATTTGCTTTGGAATTGGTTTTCTCTTTTCAGGATGGTTGAATGTTAGAACAGGAAAAAATTTTGGCCTCTGTTTATATTTTGGTAACCTTGGAAAACAGAAAGATAGAAATATTCAAGCAAAAATAAATCCTTGACGTGAATCTGTGGTTAATTGTAAAACACTTCCTTGATTGTGGCATAAAGAAGTCTTGAGCCACTGCTTGTGGAAAGTGAACTTTGTTTTTGATATCTACATCTAACAGCAGCAGCAATAAAACCTAGCAGCTGTTGCACCAGAACAGGACATTTTAAACAAACAAAGAGATATTTTATAAGCAGTTTTATTTGTGTTTTTAAATGGGGGGTGATGACACCAAACAGAGGACAGCATGAGAACCACTTAGAGAAATCTGTTCGTAAAGTTATTTCCATAGCTTTTATGGCATTAGCAGTTTTATCCAGCAGCTTTAAAATATGTGAGAGTGGAAGGCAAATTTGTCCCTTTAATACCAACAACCGACAGTAAGAATGGAAATAGCCAATGGACCAAACAAGCTCTGTAGGGATTCTGTCAGGGACTTTAGATTTAAAAGCCAGTAAAAGATTATTTCCCAACGAGTTACTTACAGTAACCTACATTTAAATGACCCTACACCTACAATCAATAAAATGTTATTAATAAAGTGTTTTCTTCCGCGACCTCTTTGTAAACTAAGACGAATTACTGCTTTGTAATTGTATTTCTTTGCCAACCAGTCAATTAGCATTTTGCACATTTATGGCTGTCAGACAATAGTTGCAGTTAATATAATACAGTATAAAACAATGTAATAAAAGAGTATAAAGTATATACAGGTAGTCCTCGACTTACGACGGAGATCCGTTCTTGCGCGGCGTTGTAAAACGAATTTCAGCTCAAGTCGGAACATATGTCCAAACTGCACCTTATACGTACAGTACTGTATTTTACCAAGCACTTAGCCTATCCTAACACAGTACCCTACACACAGTAATCAATTTTATTACCTGACTGTATGATTGTTTTGTTGTGTGTACAACACTTTGGTCCTATGGGTGTTTAAAGTGCTCTATAAATAAAGCTGATATGGTATGGTATGGTACCCTACATACTTATCAAAAAACACATACATTTGAGAGCCATAATGAAGGGGGGAAAAAAAGAGTTAATTTCCTACTCTGGAATGCTGGTGAAGCCATTTCCTCCGTTCCTCCGTCCCTCCTCCGGATTCTCCATTCGTTTACGATGTAAAACAGCCGTCCATAAAACAGCTACTTTTCCACACCTGAGTGAAGTTGGCCCCCCCACCTTCTCGAAATCAAACCAAATTGGCGTCAAACGTTTGTGCTACGTTTGTGCTGGTTTGTGCAGCAAAAATTTTCGTTTGTGCCGCTATCATTTTAAAGTTATAAAGAAATGTTTCTAGAGGTCATCAAAGGTCAACCAGCCCCCCCACCTTCTTCAAATCAAACGAAATTGGTGTCAATCAACTCGGCTACGTTTGTGCTGGTTTGTGCAGCAAAAATTTTCGTTTGTGCTGCTTTGGTTTTGAAGATATTAATGAAAGTGTAAAGGTCAAAAGGTCAACCTGCCCCCCCACCTTCTCGAAATCATACGAAATTGGTGTCAATCAACTCAGCTACGTTTGTGCAGGTTTGTGCAGCAAAAATTTTCATTTGTGCCGCTATCATTTTAAAGTTATAAAGAAATGTTTCTAGAGGTCATCAAAGGTCAACCAGCCCCCCCACCTTCTTCAAATCAAACGAAATTGGTGTCAATCAACTCGGCTACGTTTGTGCTGGTTTGTGCAGCAAAAATTTTCGTTTGTGCTACTTTGGTTTATGAGATATTAAAAATTATTTATAGGTCATCCAAAGGTCACATCTCTACAACTTGCTCCAAATCAAACCAAAGTGGTCTACTTTTGTAGTGCTCCATTTGTGCTGGTTTGTGCAGCAAAAAATTTCATTTGTGCTGCTTTGGTTTATGAGATATTAAAAATTATTTATAGGTCATCCAGAGGTCATATTGATACAACTTGCTCCAA
>JBBPBX010037824.1:6655-30718 GCA_038048925.1 Garcialebias charrua | reverse complement strand
AAGAGGTTTTCTAAATCGACGTGAGCTATACAGTATCAGCACCACTATGTGAAACATATGTTGTAATATGTAAGTTGTCTTGTTTGCTCACGTCTGTGTGATATCCATTACAGAAAAAGCATAATCAAAATTACATTCATCAAATCAATACATAAACAGTAATGATATAGTAATTCATGCTCAAATCAAAAAAGGCGTTCAATACAGGATCAACTGGACTTTATTTGTTACTAATAAAGTCCAGTTGATCCTGTATTGAACGCCTTTTTTGATTTTATCATGTCCTGGACGACTGAGAATCTTCACCAGCATCATGCTCAAATAAAGAGTGCAGTGAATGAAAAATCATGTCTGCCCCATATTTGCAAAAACAACTTCAAAGTAAAGGTGGAACAATGTAAAATAAAAATAAAAAAGGTTCACATCAGCTATCACTCTTCTATCCACTTGTTCTTTTTACAATTCATGCAGCTACTCATAACCCACCAAAGGTGATTAACCAAGGCACAGCACACAAAGCCAATCATATCGATTAATGCAACTTTTTCTGGATATCTACATGTTTGAAAATCAATAGGTAGAAGAGGGCCATTCAAGATTGTGTATTTTTGTCTAACACAGCCTATGACACGTTCAACATGGATTCTAACATGTGCTATTTGCCATGTTTTTTTTAGTTCTTTTTTGTCGTCGGTTGAAGCGTTCAGCTGCCAGATGTCATCCACCATCAGCACCAACTGCACTCTGCAGCACACATCTTCAGTGAAGGCACCCAGTCTGGATCATCCTTGCTGTACAATGGAGCATGTTTGCCTAAGAAAAGAAAAAAGAATAAAATAAAAATTACTTAAATGAAGTTGTAAATAATTGGTGTGTTCATATGCATATGAATTTCAAAACAGGATTTACAACATAGCACCGGATTGTCAGTTGTCAAACAACACAAGAACAGTTAATTTAGGTTATTGTATGTGCTTCTTACATATTTAGTGTTTGTACGTATTTTTTGCTTTTCAACTTGAGAGCTAGGTGTGTAGTTTATCATGACAGTGCTCTTGTCATGAGTGTCATGTGCTCTTATGAATTTTGAATAATCAGCATAAACAACTCAACAACTGAAAGCTTTGTTAAGCTTTCAGTTGTTGAGTTGTTTATGCTATTTGTAAAAAACAAATAACTCAACAAAAAAATTTAACGTTCCATGTACATTTTATGCAGCACAGTTAAAGGATTGTAATAATAATAATAATCATCATTTTATTTAAAAGCGCCTTTCAGGACACCCAAGGACACTTAACAAACCAATTCAGTTCAAACATTATCAGTGACAAATTGAAATATAAAATACATAAGGATTATATAATATAAAATACATTTAGTAAAGTTAATGATAAGTCTAAAGAGATGTGTTTTCAGGGCTGTCTTGAACAGAGAAAGGGAGGTGGTGTTTTGAAGCTCTGTCCTCGTGCTCAATAAACTTATGATTCGTGTAATGCCCTAATTCACTATAATCTACTGTAAGAAATATATTACCTGACACAAAGTGTGCAGAGCAAATTCGGATGTTGCTCAGTGTTTTTCAATCCAAGTTCTGGTTTAGGCTGGCAGCCACAGACGTCGACGTTCCTCTGATAACTGCTGAGTTACTTCACCTTGATTTGTGATCACGAGTGGTAATCTGTAAAACAGAAGGTTTTTCTCTCAATCTGACCGATTGTGGCAGCCATGGACACGACAATAATTCACCATTTTTTGATTTTGTGTGACCAGACGCGACGCACCACTACAATAGCTTTGAGGCTAACACAGCTATGTCGCCAAGATGGCTACTTCCGGTATTTTTCCAGGGTTGATGACGAGCCGTGAAAGGGGTCTATTTCCGTGCACCTAAATAAAACTAATATGCTCCACAAATACCGACAGGTCATCAGAAAATTATGTTGACCTCTTTGCGCGCTTACCCTACAACCACCACTGAAATAAGTGCAACCCACACACACACACACACACAAACGTTTTAAAATTAAATTTGTATGCCTCTTTTTTGATTGTCTAGTGTTGTCGTAATTCACGGTTGTCATCACTATTTGTTAAGAAATCAGGTCTCTCTTGTAAATGAGTCCCCGAGACTCAATGGGATTAACCCGTCTGAAAAGAAAAAAAACCGACTGTACGATAGTCCGTCATTTTCTGACTGGCAACCTTTGCGCTGTTGTGGTTGCGTAACATCCGGCATATCCGGTGATGCTCCAGACATGCGTTGTTTAAATAAATAAAAACATTTGATCCTTCACACACACCATCGTTTAACTGAAGGAAGAAGCGGTTACAGAATAGTTAATGGATGGGCGGAAGGATAATCAAAATTTTAATATACAGTATTGTTTTTATTGGTATTTTACATTGTTGTAGCGAACAGTTCTCCACGTGCAATGTCAGGTGTCGGAAACGACACTCAAGTGAGGCCAACCGGTAATAAAAATGTCCGCAAAGAAGAAGCCTCAAACTTAAGCATATTTTATTATACATTTTCGTTGGTTAATAAGACCATAGACCGTGATAGTGACGAATATTAACAAACGACGACAAGTGACAAGCCACACGTAAAAGAACCGGAAGTAGATATAAACGACCACAAATGCGTCACATTGATTGCGCATGCGTCACATACTGATTGCGCATGCGCATGAGTAACTTCCGCAAAGCAGTGAATGTTTACGTTTTTCTTTCAGTAGCGTTTACAGCTAAACTAAAGTTTCTGGACTCATTGACAGCGAAGAGATGTGACAGAACATGTTATAATTTATCATCCAAACGTCATGTCCGTGGTGGTTCAGGGCAGCCCAGGCTGGGTTTTGGACTCCCGGTCGCTTGTTGATCGTGGCTATCAGCGGTGCATCCGGTGGGCAGACAAAACACATGTGAAGTGCAGTTTTAAAAGGCGGTGTTTTCAAGTTCTAAAAAGCCATTTTAACCTGAGTGATGGTGCTGCTGTGGAAGAACACGCTGACCTGCTGCAGAATAAACCATCAAAGGTAAAACCTGCTGCAGAAGATGCACTGATGTCAGCAAAAAGCATTTAAAAAACAACACAGGAAAATGTGTAACTTTAACAACAAAACATTCGCAGAAAATATGTGGCCTGGTTTCCTAAATGCTATATGGTTTTAGGATACCAGCACTAGTTTCAGATAACCTTTGAGAAAAGTTTCCTAAAAGTTCCTGTTTGCTGTACTGTACTTTGTTTTTCTGCAACAGTGAGTGCTCAGTTGTGTGTACACAAAACGGTGCGTTGTAAAATATTTCACTAAATAATTATAACTTTCTGAGTACATTCTTGGTCATTAAATATGTAACTTCCAACAAAATGTATTTTTATTAAGTTCAAAGTGTCTGTTAGTCTGCTTGGTGAGTCATCTGCTCGTCTATGAGCTGCACTGAAGGAGGGATGGATGAGTTTTATAGCAGCTTTATTTACAAAAAGTAAACCTTGAACCTTCTTCCTGAGTTCTGTAAAACATTCTGAGTGCATTTTGCTTTGTTTTGTTTTTTTGTTTTTTGAATGTCCAGAGGACCAGACTTAGCTTTTTTAGATTCTGAGTGCAGTTCGTGAGAGGCATTCGACAAAACACCATCTGTCTGTTTGAGCGCTGTTTGTTCAAACAGGTCTGGAAGGTTAAAAATGCAGCCGTACCATGATTTTACCTGTTGTCCTCAGCAGATTTCACAGCTAAGCCTTTGATTTAATGGTCAGATGACCAAATCAACAGCTAATGCCGAGCTCTGAAAAAAATCCACATAATATTCTTGACTTGGAGTTAGTTTATTGCAGGCTAACTTTAGCAATGTCATATATACTGTATTGGCCTAGCTTGGAGCTGACAGGTGAGCTGACACAGCCCTGAGGGGCTCCAGCAATACTTGAGTGCACAGGGTTTATTTTCACCTGCTGTGGCCTGTTTAACAAGAAAAACTGGTACCACTTGATAAGAAATTGGTTCACCTCCATTTAAAAACATTCCGTTGATTAATACTGTAGTTATTTAAAGATTTTTGTTGTTGTTGTTTAAATGAAGTCTTGTCTTTCAGAAACGTAAGCGAAAACACAGTGAACTCAACCAAGGGGAAGTCGACTCAAAGGCCTTCCACGACAAGGTAAATAAATCCAGTTCTTCAGAATCAAATCTTTGATTTGTCACTTTATTTTCAAGTGTTTGTGATGGCAGAAATTAAATCCTCTCACATCCAAACCGAAAATGTCAACTGAAACAACTGGTAGGAAAAAAAAAAAAAAAGCAGAGTAGCTAACAGGAAATGTTTTCAATGTGCCACATTACAGATCAAGTCTGTTATTCTGGAGGGAACTAAGCTCTTGGTGGATTCTGCAAGATCCCATGGATACCTCTCTGGAGAGACGGACTCTGTGAAAGAGCCTCTTCCTTCCCAGGAATGCCGCTTCGCAGCTCTTTGTGAGATGGCTAAAGAGCTTCCTCTGGTGGAGGATGGGGAGCAGCAGGAGTGCACTCAGTTACTCGTCACTGAAGATGGCTGCACTTCACATGTCGACCTGTTCTCTCAGATGACGGAGAACAGGGAGGACCAGGCAGCGGTGGTTACACTGATGGGAGAGGGATACATCATACCTTCTAACTCAGCTTTCCTGCTCTCTGATTTCACAAGAATGCAACCACTTGTTCACGGTGGGTACAGTAAAAAAATTACAGTACTGTATCCAAATGGAATACATGCAGGCTAGACAAATTGTTTTTATGCTTCGGATCGTGCAATTTGGAGGGAAAATGCATTTTCTCATGGCCCGACTTTATTTTCTTTGTACCGTATTATCTGGCATATAAGTTGCATCAGTGAAAAAAAAATTACGAAGAGGAAAAAACATATAAGTCGTATTTATTATGCATCATCGCTGACCCGCCGCATTTATTGTGTGTTTAATGGTCAAAACAGCTTTATTTTGCCTGGATGGCGCGGCGCCATCCATCTATCCATAGCAGCCAGATCCGCTAGCTGTCCAGCATTCCTCCGCCCACACCAGCTGAGTGAAGCGAGCATACACAGGAAGACTTGCTGTTGCAGCTCTTCTAAATTTAACAAGATTAACACTTAAAAACAATTATTTGTTTGCTCGACATTATAGCAAAGGTGTGTCTCAGTTTAACTTTTCCTTAATAAATAAATGCACTTTAATGGTCAAAACAGCTTCATTTCACCTGGGCGGTGCAGCGCCATCTAGGGATGCGCGATATAAACGGTACACGGTAGAAACGATAGACATTTAGCCTACGATACAGATCTGTCTTCTACCGGCTAACCGCAGAAAATCACAGTTGTCAGATTTAATCTTTACTTTTTTTAGTTTAAAACTGCATAAGTGGTGTTGAAGTGTACAATCAGAGTTGTCAGAGTTAATCAAAACTTTTTTTGTGTTGAAAACTGTGCGTAAGTGGTGTTAAAGTCTTTTCTTTGAGTGCTAAGTAGCGAAGCTATAAGCTAACTTCGTCCGGCTTGCCGTAGTGTTGCCATATTCGGACGCATGCGCAAAACGCTGTGTTCTGTTGAAAGTTTTTTTTTTTGTCGAAAGTTAAAGTAAGCGTTGGTCAGCTTTAGAGAAACCTGCCCTCTGATCTGTGAACAGAACGCTGTGTTGTGTGATTTTACTGCGAGACCCTCTGGTCAAAGCCACAGAGGAAACTGGTTGCCTTGTCAGCTCTCCTTAAAGCTGAAGGAGACGCCCTCTAGAGGGTTGGAGGGTGAAGTGTTTTCAGTGTAAAATGCTGCTCTGTTACTGTTCATTTCTTAAGTGACAATATTGGAAACTGTTAAGAGTTAACAACATATTCTTTAGTTTAAAACTTATGGCTAAAACTACACAAGATATATTTTGCACTGTTTTGCACTACAAGAAAGAAGCCTAATGCTTGAGTTGTTACCGTATTCATCTATATATATAATACGCAGTTTTTTTGCTCATTTGAACGTCCTGCGTATTATACACCGAAGCGTATTATCAATGGATTTTTTCCCATATTTTTAGACCCATTTTTGGCTCTGATCCGCAGTTTTTCATTTTGGCCTAAAAATGGTGCAGTACCACTTTTGTCCGCTAGCGGACACTTCCAGAGAGTCCACCGACCGTCATGTGTCCGAAAAAAGCCTCCTCTGCTCGGACTGAATGTCGCTGCCCGGCTCCCTGCTCTGGAGGTAGCTACCATTTAGCTGTGTTGTTAGCGTTTTTTTTTAGCAAGATAACTCATAAACCACACCGCAGATTTTCTTGAAACTTACAGAGTGTAATTATTTGGTGGTCATTTACAACCTGTTAGCTGCAGAAGATATTTAGAGCAAAAAAAATCGCTTTTAGCATGTTAGCTGTTAGCTACCATAAACAGATACCTACTGTTTAGATAAACAGCTCAGAAACCACTCTGTGGATATTTTTTCTGCTTACAGAGTGTAATTATATGGCTTCAATTTACAGTCTGTTGACCTGTAGAAGACATTTGAGATAAAATTCGATTTATTTATAATTTATTTTTGTAGCGCCCCCGAGGCTGTTTGGAAAAAGTCGAACCGAAACAATTTAAATTCAGTAGATTTGACCATTTCGTGAATTGATTAAGGAACGGTTAAGCTCGGGAACCCTTGTGCTATAACGTCAGCTAAGAAATATTTTTTTTCTCAGCAAAGAAATAATAGTTTTTACCGTTTTAATCTTGTAAAGTCCTTCCGTGCTGACGCTTCTGTGGCCGCCATTTTAAGCAGGGCAAATGAGGCGCTGACGCGTCGCGTAGCGGTGACGCATAATAGATGCGTATTAAACACTAAAGCGTATTATGTAAGTTTTTTTCTGGTTTATTGGCAATAATTGGTCAAAGCGTATTATACACGGGACTCGTATTAAAGACCGACGAATACGGTAATTATTTAAAAACTCTCTGGACCTAGTAGTGACATTTTCTTAATAGAGATTATTTTGTGGTATAGCAGTTTTCAAAATAACTTATGGCAAAAGGACACCCTATGCTTTTTTTTTTCATTCCTATTGCAAGTTTTATACCAAAAACATATAGTGATGTATATCGTTATTGCCACCCTTCACAATACATATCTTGATATGATTTTTAGGCCATATCGCACATTCCTAGCGCCATCCATCCAACCATCTGTTCATCGCGGCCGGAGCCACGAGCTCTCCAGCGTTCCTCCGCCTGCACCAGCTGAGTGAAGCGAGCAGGCACGGGAGGACTCGCTGTTGCAGTTCTTAGAATTTAAAGCATCAGTCAAAAATTGCGTTATGATTATGGAATAAAAAATGTATATACAGTAAGTCGCTTCAGCATATAAGTCGCAGGACTGACAACTCTTATGAAAAAAAGGCAACTTATACACTGGAAAATACAGTAAATGTTTCTCTCTCCATCAGGGGGAAGGAGGTTTGACCTCATTGTGATTGATCCGCCGTGGGAAAACAAATCCTTGAAAAGGAGTCGTAGGTAAGAGCGCTAAGCAGAACACATAAAACAAAAAGGAGTCTTGAGTATTATCGGTATCTAATTTCAACATTTCATCCAGGAGTTTTGAAGATTTTTCTGTTTGAAGTGAAAGTTGTGACACTGACGATGTAGTCATTGAATTAATAACATTGCTAAACATTAAGTATGATGTTAGTAAGTACATTTAATTTGATTGTTTTTTTTATTTCTCATGTAGATACAGCTTTTTACCGTCAACACAACTGAAGCGCCTCCCGGTCCCCCAGCTGTCGTCTTCAGGATGTTTAGTGGTCACCTGGGTGACAAACCGGCCCAGCCACCTGCGTTTTGTTTGCGAGGAACTGTATCCACACTGGGGTGTACAAGTTGTGGCCAAATGGTTTTGGGTCAAGGTACAGATAAAAGAGATAAAACTCTTAGAAATCTCACAACCCGGCACCAGTCTGACTCTTTCATCTCCCTGTTTAGGTGACAACATCCGGGCAGTTTGTGTTTCCTCTCGATTCACAGCACAAAAAACCGTATGAAACGCTAGTGCTGGGTCGATGTTCTACCTCCACAAGGTATTCTCTGTCGGGTTTGTTGCTTATAAATGACAAAACCCTAAGAGTTAATTAATCCAGATCATGTTTGTTTTGCTTCAGGTCCTCAAAAATGCCAGAGATTGAAGATATGCGCCTGATTGTCAGCGTCCCCTCTGCTCTTCACTCCCAGAAGCCACCACTGTCAGGTGAATCTTTGACTGCGCTGTTTATTTGTGCCACTAGAGGGCAGTACTGCAACATCACTGATTATTATGTCCTCATAGAGATAACATCAACACACTGTTTCCTGTCACATTTACCATTTCTACAACGCCAGTGCATTTGTTTTTCAAGAAAACACACCAAATATAAACTGTAGTCAAAATTAACTTTAGCAAACATGAGTTTTAGACTGAAGAAGACAAATAAAAAAAAGTGAAGACCTTTTTATTTTCTATAATCGCAAGTGTCAAACCTGACAGGTTTGACTCGTCACAACTGTAAACTTTTATTGCTCATGCATCAAAATTGTCTTGCACTGACTCCGGCGTTCTCTCTGCTCTTCAGAGTTGATGTCAGACCTTGACAATGAATATGCAGGAACTAAGAATAAGGGAGGCTTGACGTCATCTCATTCCCTCTCTGGGGAACACGGTTTATTGTGCAGTATGGGGAGCAACACACGGACGTGTTTGCTGCTGCCCTTTCAGCAGCACAGAAAAGCCCCCGCCTCATGGATCTAGGTGTATATTGTTTAAATGTATTGATTTAAATCATAATGATGCCTCTATGGAGCTGTGATGCTAGAGATTAAGTATGTTAGGAAACAGACCGAGTTCGGACTCCCATGCATGCTTCTTTGTTTGACTCTCAGCAGGTTTAGTCACAATGGCTTTGTTTATTCCAGTTTGTTTATTTGTTGGTTTTGGAGTGTTTTCTTCTGTAGTGGGCAAAACATTACCTTCATTTGAGTGTGCTGAAACTTGCAACATCTAGTGACTCGGCTGCAGTTGTAACCAATGACAAAATGGTAAAATAATCTCTTAATTTGTTTTTTTCAGCCTTTTTTTATTTATTTGCGCTAATCAGTACTGATCATCTTAATTTAGAAATGAATGAGTTTCAGATTCATCTGAGTCACATTTATTGGGTAGTTATTTCCAAATAACTGATGAAGCTTAATTGAGACCAAATGATTTGTGATACTGCAGAGCACAGTCTTAATTTAGCTGAAATATGCAACTAACTCAACCTCCACAACAAGGACACATTAAAGTTTTCAGTCCTACTCTCCGACAGCTTGCTTGAACTCGTCAGCTGTTTTCTTCACAACTTTGTTTACATGTGGCATTTTGTTTGAAAGCTCAGATTCTTGTGATTGACAGGAAGCATTGTACAACGCAATGATGAAAGTGTGTAAAATCAGCTCCAAAAACCATTGTATCAAATGAAACGACTTATCAATAAAGCCTCCTGACAATTTACTGTTATATACTGTATACCGGTAGTCACAATAACACTTTTTTACATTAATGATTAAAACTTTTCTGTAAAAAGAATACAGGTTGCTGATTTTAAAGAATGGTGTAACGAAGTTTGGTCAGTCTCTCATTGAGATAACAATAAAGCAGAACACAAACTTTTTCACTATTAAGATAAAAGTTTGGATGAATTTTTATTTTTTGTTTTGTTTGTGTAGCTTATTGTGTGAATGTTTATGAAGCATTCACACTACAGTATTGTGATCCATTTTTCTTCCGTACGTTTTTCGACATCTTTCTCCTTCCACATTTTTTGCGCTATTTCAACAAATCATATATCAAAACGTTCAGCTTGTTCAGAAGAAGGGTGCTATGACTTTTGGTATTGGTGCAACTTTAGCTTTTTGAAATATTTAGCCTTTTCTGCCAATTTTTTTTTTCTTAAAGAAAATGACTTGAGCTAATTTTACCTCCTTCAAATCTTTAGATCTGTTTACAGCCTTTTACTGCTTCTTTCACATTTTGTTCTGGTTCAGCTTCTTTCAGCTTCATTGTGCAAAAAAAATAATAATAATAATTTCAGCTGTTTTTTGCTCCTTTTAAGATTTTTTTCTGCTGTCTACAACATTTTTGTGCTTCATCTAACTTCTTTCTGCCAATTTCAACTTGTTTTGCTCCTTTCAGCTTATTTATGCGTTTCAGCTTTTTCTGTTATTTCAGCCACAATTTAGCTTTTTTAATGCTAATTTTAACTTTTTTGGCTAAGTCCACAGTTCAACTTTTTTCAATGTGAAAATGTGCCGTCTCCACTTCAAAGTCAAAAGTCAAAGTCAACTTTATTGTCAAAACTGCAATATGTACAGGACATACACAGGATTGAAATTGCGTTTCTCTCTGCGTTTCCTTCTTGTAATTTCAGCTTCTTCTAGAAAACTTCAGCTACTTTTCAACTGTTTTTGATCATTTCAGCTTTTTTAGAGCTAATTTGTTTGCTTCTTTCATTCTAACTGGGTAAATGTTTCTGCTTTCTTCCACTAATTTAAGCTTGTTCTACTTTGTCAGCTACTTTATTTATTTATTTTTGTTTTAGCATTTTTCAGCTAATTTCAGCGGTTTTCAGATTAATTCAAGTTATTTTTGATAATTTCTGCTACTTTCAGCCTGATTAACTTGTTTCTGCTAATTTCAGCTCCTTTCTGCTTTTATCTGCTAGTTGCAGCTTTTTCTTCTATTTCAGCTACATTTTAACCGTTTTGTGCTAAATTTAACTTTTTCAACCAATCTCTCCTTTTTTTAAGGTCATTTCAGCTCCTTCCATGCACGTCCTCCTGGTTTTAAGCTTCTTTCTGCCTTTTCAGCTAATTTTCAGCAATTTTTCCTAGTTTCAGCTTTTTTCAATACTTTCCTAATTTTTGTGATCATTTCTGCTTATTTAAATCTAATTGAGCAAATGTGTGTTCTTTCGTATTTCTTCTGCTAACTTAGTCTTGTTCTTCAAGTTCAGCTACATTTCAGCATGTTTTTAGCTAATTTCAGCTGTTTTTCAGCAAGTTCTTCAACAATAAGCAATCACTGCATTTTTGCAGTAAATGCAGTTTCTCTAGTTATCAATTACAAATAGTTAATGTGGCCTTAGGCCTCTGGCATTATCCAGTCCGAGCATCCTTTTAGTGGAGCAGATAATCTAAATAATCTTTCAAATATGGATGAAAGCATAGGAATTAGTAGGCTATAGGAGTTGCTGTGAGAACTAACTACTCAAAATATTGGGTTTTATAAATCAATATTACTGTTACCGTACATTAAGTAAAAGGATTACTGTTATAAAAAGCATAAGGTTGTGTAAAGGCATGTTGACAGCCATCTTGAAATTTCAAGTGCCTAACGTTTTTTTTTTTAAAGAGTAATATCTAAAGAAGGTCTGTGCAAAGTTTTATTCTTGCATCCATATGTGTAAACTTTGGGTGAGTTTGGTCACCGCTCCACTATTTCACATCTGAAACTTATCACGTCAGTGTCACTGCTGCACTTTTCCTTAGAGGTCTGCTAGAGCCTCGCGGCAGCTTTGGTGGTGTGAAGCCGTGGCACTCGAGCCCACCACGTACAGACTTTCTGACCCACTTGTGTTGCCCTCTCAGATGGAGCTCCTGTCACAGACATGCTTGGTTGCTATGGAGAGATAATAGCAGAAAAAGTATTAATAATTCCAGGGCTCTCCGTTTTTTTAATACATAAAATTCACTTCTGAGTTGGGGTTTAAAACAAATGGAATTATTTTTAGAAGCAGAACCAGAAGTAGATTACTATATATTATTCTTATATTTAACTGTGATCTCTTCAGCACTTGGTAAAAGCTACTTTTTGTATTTATTCATGTAAAAGTCCTGCAATATGGCACAGGTTTGCCGTTTCAAATGCTTGTTTGTACTTTAAATAATGTTAACTTGACACTTGTGAACAAACACGTAACTGATTTGTTTTAAAAATCAGAATCAGCTTTATTGTCATTGCACAGAAGCACAAGGAAATTACGTTTCAGCACAGCCCATCCGAGAAAACATAAACAGACATGGGGAGACGGAGGAGTCTGAGACTGCGGCCTTCGGGAGGCGCTGCCCTTTTCTTTCAGATAAGAAAAATATATACCGGTACATGAGGGGAGGTATAAAAAAAAATCAAGTCTTGCAATGGTCTTGAGCCGGAAAAGGGTAGAGTGCCCTCTCCAGGTCGGGGAGGAGGTCCTGCTCCAAGTGGAGGAGTTTAAGTATCTCAAGGTTTTGTTCAAGAATGAGGGAAAAAATGGAGCGTGAGATCGATAGGCGGATAGATGCAGCGTCAGCAGTGAAGTGGACGCTGTACCAGTCTGTCGTGGTGAAGAGAGAGCTGAGTCAAAAGGCAAAGCTCTCAATTTACCGGTCGATCTACGTTCCTACCCTCATCTATGGCCATGAGCTTTGGGTTGTGACCGAAAGAATGAGATCTTGGATACAGGCATCCGAAACGAGTTTTCTCCGCAAGTTGTCTGGGCTCTCCCTTATGCCGGTTTCCCACCAAACGCGTTTCAGGCAGCCGAAGCAGCCACTTTACATGCAAAGTCTATGTGGAGGAGCGGCGCCTCGCAGCGAAGCGCGGCGTGGCAAAGCGTGGCGCGTTTTGAGCATTTCAAGCGGGCATTTCTTTCCGCGCACGCGACGCGTCCAAAGCAGCCGAAGCGTCGAGCAGCCAAAGTTCAAATATTTGAACTTTGACTGCTCGACGCATCGCAGCAACCAATCGGGAGAGCCTCTGCTATGTGATGACGCAACAACGACGGGACTTTTTTTGGACTTTTTAAACTTACCGCAACGAGCCTCCATGAAGAAACCAGCCTCCGGTAAGAAACTTGGCATTTTTACAGTTGCCGCTGTCCGCTCGAGCGTACGATCACCCCAAAGATAAAAAAAACGTTTTAATCTCAATTAAGACTTTCGGAGCTGCAGTTCGGCTTGTAGAAAACCCACTCAAAGTAGTAACGAGGCTCACGTACAGCTGATTTCATCTGCCCGGTGTACAAAAAACAAAACAAACCTGACCGGAGAAGGAGCCAGACGCTGCTCCCACTGCGCGTCATCAGACGCGTCTTCAGTGTGAACAGACATCTGTTGACAAGCAGCAAACACGGTGCGTTGGGAGCATTTTGACGCGTTTGATGGGAACCCGGCATTAGAGATAGGGTGAGAAGCTCGGTCATCCGGGAGGGACTCAGAGTAGAGCCGCTGCTTCTCCACATCAAGAGGAGCCAGTTGAGGTGGCTTGGGCATCTGGTTAGGATGCCTCCTGGACGCCTCCCTGGTGAGGTGTTCCGGGCACGTCCCACCGGAAGGAGACCCAGAGGAAGACCCAAGACACGCTGGAGGGTCTATGTTTCTCAGCTGGCCTGGGAACACCTTGGGATCCCCCCAGAGGAGCTGGCCCAAGTGACTGGGGAGAGGGAAGTCTGGGCCTCTCTACTTAGGCTGCTACCCCCACGACCCGACCGGTCGTAAGCGGAAGAGAATGGATGGATGGATGGATGTCTTGCACTGTGTCCTAGACGGTACACAGTGTGAGAGTTGCAAAAAAAGACCTTAGCACAGAAACAGCAACATACTGATGACATCAAAATACATTTATGCATGAGGAGGCCGACGATGGCGGTGAGTTGTTCGTGGACACCGCTAGATAGTTCATAATCCTGATAAGAGATGGTGCCGTGTCTCTCAGCCAGCTCTGACACAGGTCCACAGATGTCCTTGGGAAAGGAGCAGGTAGGGAAGAGGGGTGAAGCAGAGCTTCTTGTTCACATGCCGTCCAGGAGAGTTTGAGATGGCCAATTCAAGGCCAAGCAAGGGAGCCAGAATCAGATAACAACTATCATTTTGGGTCTGGCCAACTCTGCTTGATCTCTGTCTGCCTGGTAGTTCTACTTGTACGTCTTAATGGAGACTCCAAACAGCCAAATTTTGTGGTCAACACCATTGGGTCGAACTTGTAGCCTTCTCCAAGGTCGATTCTTTTCCGCCAGCAGGTTTTAGGAGCCGCAAGTGGCCTGCTATTCTCAGAAATCACGTCCAGCTTACAGCTCAGCTCACACAGCACCTGAGTCTGAGTCCTTATCACTCGGCACATTCCTTCACACAAGCCGGGCAGCTTTACAATGGCATCTGCCAACATTTTTTGCATTTGTTGCTATGCCATGTAACCGCCAACTCCAAAAAGCAGAAATCCTGTTATCATAAATCCAATTATGTACGCATCCTCTGCATCCTCAACCGACAATACTGACAGACACTAGGTCTTTAACAGATTACTCAAATAATCTACACATCGATTCCTAAGACATCTATCGAGTTTTTTTCATTTCACGTTGAGTATTCATAGTGACCTCATTACGTTACAGAACAGAAAATGAATCAACTTCCTGTTTGGAGCTTGTTGCGAACTGGTGTTGCACCATATTCTGTGACCACCGTATAGTGTGACCATAGGGGGCGGTGTTGCATACACTATTGCAGGTCACAGAATATGGTGTAACACCGGGTCCAATTGGCCGAACCAGAACCAGCTTCCTCTGACCTTGTTTCACAAATAAAAAGCAAAAAATATTCATCTCTAACCCTATAAAAAAAACTATAAACATATTATTCTCTAAAACTAAACCTAATGCGCACCACCACAGGCGGTGGTGCGGGGTGGTCGACCGCCCCACTGTTTTTAGTTTCGTTTTTGACGTGCCACACTTTTCTTTCACTTTTGCAGCTTGACAATAATAACTAATAGTTTTGGTTTTCCTGTGACTTATTTGCAGTATAAATCGTAGGAGCATATTTTTTGTAAATAATAAATGACGTTTTTTGCGGTTTTATTTATTAATTTTTTTGCATCTTGAGATCCTATTACATCATCAACTACTCGAGTTCTTCTCGAGTTTTATTATGTTAATGTCGAGTTTAAAAAGTATAGTCGTTCAACCCCTAACAGACACATGATCTTCCACTGCCCCCAGGAATCCATCATGTATCCAGCTGCAAGTGTCCAAATGTGTATACTGTAATAAAAAAAAAACTTAAGTAATAGGTAAAATCAAAAAAATTTTTTGCTGTCACTTGCTATGGTTTTTGTCTTGAGAACGATGACTATGATGAGGTTTAAGAGAATGAGAACTGTTTTGAATGTTGTGTCAAGCAAGGTTAAAATAAGTTAGCCTGACAGATTAGGTCTTAAATTTAAAATAATTCCTGAAGAAAACCTTACTTCATTTTCCTCCTGCGGCTTTCCTCACAGTGGATTTTATTAATTGCAATTTTGCAAGATTTTGTTTTGTGTTGAATTACAGCAATTTTTACTACTCATTCTTTCCACTTTACACAAACTGTTTACATCCAGCTGATGAGACAGAGTTATATTCATATACTATTAGATACTTACCTTAAAAATTCCTTCAGATTTGCTTTACAACACTTTTTCCTCTTTGCCTCCTTATTAATCCTGACTACCTGATAAGTATTTTGCTTGTTTGCGAATTCACAGACTTTTTTTAATTTTGCAAAACAGATTCACACTTCCTTGAGCTTTTATTTTGATATATTTAATGAACCAGCACCATTTGATAGAGATGATACTGTACATGGATTGTCTAGTGTAAATCATTTTATATCGTTAGGTCTTTGCATTTATGTGGTGACTTTGTAACATTCTCGCTACAATAATCACAGAAGTGTCTTTTTAGAGCAAGATGTTTACGTACCACCAAGTTAAAATGTGTTAGAAATAGTTTTAGCTTTGATTTTTTTTTTTTGTGTGTGTGTGTGTGTGTGTGTTTTCTTGACAGAACTTTGACACTTCCGTTTCAAAGTTAAGAGGATAATTAAACCTTTGCTCTTGTCTCAGCTCCAGAGCTGAGTCACCACTTGAAGATGAATTAGTTGTGTACCGGTAGCTATATGTTTGGCCTTTCCACACTGCGGCTCTACCTCAGTGACGGATATAGAAAGAAGAAGAAGAAGAAAAAAAAGAGGACTTTTACAGTACTTGTAAAAGTTCGATCGGTTTTGGGATCAGACTTTTGAGCTCATTAACTCCCTGAGTGTCGGCTGAGCCGAATGTCAGGGTAGCGCAGCAGCAGAGGAAGTGAAACGTATCTGTCAGGTGTGCCTCTCCTGGAATATTAGCACTTATAAAGTCAAGGTCACCTCCAGTCTCTGCAGAAAAAACCTGCTCTCTGGTGTGAAGGAACTAGGCAGCTGCCACATCCGTCTTCTGCTTATTACAGGATATCCAAATGACAAATAAAGAGAAAATATTTACAATTAGGGAGGCATAGTTGATAGGACATTAGCACCTGCCAAATACCAGATTATTATAATCAAGCAGTGGTGATTCTAGAATCTGACCTTTTGGGGTGCTTAGCCCCCAGTGTTGACTCTCGGCTTGAACAGTTAAGTGGCCATTGGCATCACAAGCGTTTGTAAAGGCGGGGTGCACACTAGTGTATGGGCGGGCTTCTGGGGATCCTCCCCCAGAAAATTTTGTATAAATCAGATGACATTTCCTGCATTCTGGTATATTTTTAATGGGTTTTTAAACATCTATGTTTACTTACATAAGTAAACACTTGATTCAGTAACTACGTTATTTTAAATTGCAACAAGAAGTAGCCTGACCAACAGCTCTCCTTGTGTGAATACAGCACGCTCCACATCTCTCGCATCCTAACCCAACTGCCGGCACTGACGTAGCACTAAGCTAGTGACGCACTATAGACCCCTTTCACGGCTCGTCATCAACCCTGGAAAAATACCGGAAGTATCCATCTTGGCGACATAGCGGTGTTAGCCTCAAAGCTATTGTAGTGGTGCGTCGCGTCTGGTCACACAAAATCAAAAAATGGTGAATTATTGTCGTGTCCATGGCTGCCACAATCGGTCAGATTGAGAGAAAAAGCTTCTGTTTTACAGATTACCACTCGTGATCACAAATCAAGGTGAAGTAACTCAGCAATTATCAGAGGAACGTGGACGTCTGTGGCTGCCAGCCTAAACCAGAACTTGGATTGAAAAACACTGAGCAACATCCGAATTTGCTCTGCACACTTTGTGTCAGGTAATATATTTCTTACAGTAGATTATAGTGAATTAGGGCATTACACGAATCATAAGTTTATTGAGCACGAGGACAGAGCTTCAAAACACCACCTCCCTTTCTCTGTTCAAGACAGCCCTGAAAACACATCTCTTTAGACTAGCTTATCATTAACTTTACTAAATGTATTTTATATTATATAATCCTTATGTATTTTATATTTCAATTTGTCACTGATAATGTTTGAACTGAATTGGTTTGTTAAGTGTCCTTGGGTGTCCTGAAAGGCGCTTTTAAATAAAATGATTATTATTATTATTATTACAATCCTTTAACTGTGCTGCATAAAATGTACATGGAACGTTAAATTTTTTTGTTGAGTTATTTGTTTTTTTACAAATAGCATAAACAACTCAACGCTTTCAGTTGTTGAGTTGTTTATGCTGATTATTCAAAATTCATAAGAGCACTGTCATGACATGTCATGACAGTAACATGACACTCATGACAAGAGCACTGTCATGATAAACTACACACCTAGCTCTCAAGTTGAAAAGCAAAAAATACGTACAAACACTAAATATGTAAGAAGCACATACAATAACCTAAATTAACTGTTCTTGTGTTGTTTGACAACTGACAATCCGGTGCTATGTTGTAAATCCTGTTTTGAAATTCATATGCATATGAACACACCAATTATTTACAACTTCATTTAAGTAATTTTTATTTTATTATGTTTTTTCTTTTCTTAGGCAGACGTGCTCCATTGTACAGCAAGGATGATCCAGACTGGGTGCCTTCACTGAAGACGTGTGCTGCAGAGAAGTGGCAGTTGGTGCTGATGGTGGATGACATCTGGCAGCTGAACGCTTCAACCGACGACAAAAAAGAACTAAAAAAAACATGGCAAATAGCACATGTTAGAATCCATGTTGAACGTGTCATAGGCTGTGTTAGACAAAAATACACAATCTTGAATGGCCCTCTTCTACCTATTGATTTTCAAACATGTAGATATCCAGAAAAAGTTGCATTAATCGATATGATTGGCTTTGTGTGCTGTGCCTTGGTTAATCACCTTTGGTGGGTTATGAGTAGCTGCATGAATTGTAAAAAGAACAAGTGGATAGAAGAGTGATAGCTGATGTGAACCTTTTTTATTTTTATTTTACATTGTTCCACCTTTACTTTGAAGTTGTTTTTGCAAATATGGGGCAGACATGATTTTTCATTCACTGCACTCTTTATTTGAGCATGATGCTGGTGAAGATTCTCAGTCGTCCAGGACATGATAAAATCAAAAAAGGCGTTCAATACAGGATCAACTGGACTTTATTAGTAACAAATAAAGTCCAGTTGATCCTGTATTGAACGCCTTTTTGATTTGAGCATGAATTACTATATCATTGTTTATGTATTGATTTGATTAATGTAATTTTGATTATGCTTTTTCTGTAATGGATATCACACAGACGTGAGCAAACAAGACGACTTACATATTACAACATATGTTTCACATAGTGGTGCTGATACTGTATAGCTCACGTCGATTTAGAAAACCTCTCTTTTAAACAGAATAAATGACATTATGTACCGGTATCATTAACCATTTTGTTTGTGCACTTTTTGTATTGACTAGAAAATATTCTGCCAAACTCAAAGTAGTTATAAGGTAAAAAAGGTCTATATAAAGACAACCATTCGTACTATTATCTTAAAAGATAAATGTCTGCAGAATGCACCTCAAAGTTCTTACTGTAATTAGATTCATAGAGTAGCTGTTATTTATATAATTTGTGTTGAAACACTCATAGAGTAGCTGTTATTTATATAATTTGTGTTGAAACACTGTACAAGAGTTGAAAATTTTGAATAACACTTGTCAGCCATCATTGTACTTCACATGTTTATTTAAAAAATATGTATTGAGGTAGTTCTGCACAGAGCTTCTATAAGATGAACTGAAACACACATTTACACATTTAGTCTGGATTAATAAGGAAAATCAAGGCATTGCTCTCTGGAACCGCTCAGATCTGGTTGATCCAGGGATCAAATGTAGCTTAAAAAACAGGGATCTAAGATCATTTTGACAAAATTTGCTTCAATCCTCAGACTGATGTGATGAGTCACATACATTTACAATAAGAATACATAGCTAGTGTGTGTTTAAAAACACACCCAAAATATATTTATATGTACACAGACAAATTAAAAATTAAATATAAATCACCAAATAATTCACAATGTCTGCGTAGGTCACAGCTGGTAAGGTCCTCTCATCTTCTGACATGTTGGACAGCCGGTATGGGTCTTCTTAGCTGCCAATTATCTGTATTTTATCCAAATAACGTTCCTTTGCTGCAGGCTGAAGCTGGTCCACATAGTCTCCTGCAGCTTCTGTCTTCTTTACAGAGGTTTGTTTTACAGAGAACATGGTCAAATCAGAAATAAAACCGGAGCTCCGACTTCAACTACTGTGTGTTTACAGCGCGAGTGTCTCCAACATGGCGGTGCTTCCGGTATTGCGCAATCCGTGAAAGGGGTCTATACATACATGCTAGCTAAGATGCTACAGACATAGCGCTCTGCTTTACATTACACAACATAATAAAGGATTTGTTCATAGTTTAACAGATCGTAACAAACAAAGACTAAACTTATGCAGTCAGAGGTTGCAGCATAGCTGTATACATTTAAACAACACACAAAACAAAGCACAACTAGCTTAAGGCATTAACCTTTAATTTAACCACTAAATATACAATGTCATTATGACAGAAAAGGAGGATTTACTTACAGTTACCTTCATAGAGATGAACATGTGGTATTTCTGTTTATCACTGTTTTATTCAGCTGCTCATGAGGTTGGCTGCAGGGCTTTTTACATCTTTTCCATTTTTCCAGACTTGGTTTAGTTTTGGAAATGGAATAAACTGTATTCCACCGTCTAAACTGTCAGGACAACGCTGTATGAATTATATGTTTTCCACTGACAGCATTTAAACATTTTTTTTCTGATGATTTTTCACGAAATCCCTCTGACCGCCAAGTGTTCGTAATGCAAAGCCCAACAATGTTATTTAGAAAAAGGGGGTGGAGCTACTGCTGGTAATGGGTGTTTACCTTCTGAACAAACTGTGATCGCTGATTGGTCAGTTGATGACAACCCTGCTGGATTGATTGACAGGCGGCATCCAGGATCCGACTCATGAAAAAAAAATCATAGATTTTACTGGCTCGTTTAAGATTGTCGTCAGTTATTCAATATTTATTCCAAATTTATTCACTATTTGAGTGAATGTAAAGTTTGAGAACTGAGTTTTCTTGCAAAATTCTAATAATGCTTTTTTTTTTCAGAGGTGCTGAGTTAAAATTTAGGGGTGCTTCAGCACCCTCCAACAAGAAGCTAAAATCGCCACTGTATTCAACCTAGCACACTGTCGGTTAATAAAAGTGGTTAACCAAAAATTGAATTATGTTGCATAAACTCCACTCCTCATAGTACTTTAATGTCTGCATGCAATAAATAAACTATGAACCAAGCTTATATTCCTCTAGTTGGAGTCTCCTAACCTGCAGCCTTTTTTAACAACCGTGTGGTGTTACATTGTGGGTGTGAAGAGTGTCAGTGGACCTGCACAACAGGGAGGTATCCTGATTTCATCTAAAGTAGGAGGGACCAGGGAACAATATTAATGTCAGAATTGAATACAACTGAGCTGTTTTATTTNATACATAACTGCAGATTTAGTAATATGTTTTTCTGTTTCTACAAATAACACCAATCTTTCATTTTTTAAAACTGTTACAATTTTATTGACATGTAACATTTACAGTGTTTAAATAAAGTTGCTTTGATATTTTGATTGGAATTGATTGATTACATATTGTTAAGTTTATATTACAAATGTTTTAGTTTGGAACACACTTGTTGATCAACTGGGACAATGGAGCGGCGCAGATTTTTTAGGATGCATGCCACTTTCAGTTTTGTCCAAAGTAGTGTACTCCACCATCATCAATGTGTGTATATATAAATATATATGTATATATATGTATATATGTGTATATGTATGTAATATATAAATATATAGAGCAAAGCACAAGAGGGGCGGCCGTGGTGTAGTGGTAATGGCAGTCGACCCCTGATCGGAAGGTTGGAGGTTCGAATCCCGCATCCGCCCACCATATGTCGTTGTGTCCCTGGGCAAGACACTTAACCCCGAGTTGCTCCCGGTAGGTCTGGATGGCGCCTTGCAAGGCAGGCTACCACTACCGGTGTATGAATGTCTGAATGAATGGGTGGATGGTTGGTATTGTACAGGGCTTTGGGGCTCCTCACAGGGGGCTGGAAAGCGCTATATAAATAAGCTCCATTTACCATTTACCATTTACCATCTATCCAAACAGCCATCCTTCATCTATCCAAACAGCCATCATTCATCTATCCACTCAATCCATCCTTCATCTATCCAAACAGCCATCATTCATCTATCCACTCAATCCATCATTCATCTAGCCATTCATCTATCCAAACAGCCATCATTCATATATCCAAACAGCCATCATTCATCTATCCACTCAATCCATTCTTCATCTATCCAAACAGCCATCATTCATCTATCCACTCAATCCATAATTCATCTATCCAAACAGCCATCATTCATCTATCCAAACAGACATCATTCATCTATCCACTCAATCCATCCTTCATCTATCCAAACAACCATCATTCATCTATCCACTCAATCCATCATTCATCTATCCACTCAATCCATTCTTCATCTATCCAAACAGCCATCATTCATCTATCCAAACAACCATCATTCATCTATCCACTCAATCCATCATTCATCTAGCCATTCATCTATCCAAACAGCCATCATTCATATATCCACTCAATCCATCATTCATCTATCCAAACAGCCATCATTCATCTATCCACTTAATCCATCATTCATCTATCCATTCATCCATCATTCATCCTCCCATCCATCCTTCATCTTTCCAAACAGCCATCATTCATCTATCCACTCAATCCATCATTCATTCATCCATCATTCATATATTCATTCATCATCATTCATTCATCCTTCATTCATCTATCATTCTTCCATCATTCATCCTTCCATCCATCCTTCATCTATCCAAACAGCCATCATTCATATATCCACTCAATCCATCATTCATCTATCCATTCATCCATCATTTATCCTCCCATCCATCCTTCATCTATCCAAACAGCCATCATTCATCTATCCTCTCAATCCATCATTCATTCATCTATCATTCATCTATCCATTCATCCATCATTTATCTATCCATTCATCCATCATTCATCCTCCCATCCATCCTTCATCTATACAGCCATCATTCATCTATCCACTCAATCCATCATTCATTCATCCATCCTCTCATCTATCTTTCATCTATCCATTCATCCATCATTCATCCATCCATCCTTCATCTATCCATTCATCCATCATTCATCCATGCATCCATCAATCTATCATCTATCCAAACAGCCATCATTCATCTATCCACTCAATCCATCATTCATTCATCCTTCCATCCATCATTCATCTATCCATTCATCTATCCATTCATTAATCATTCATCCATCTATCATATATTAATCGTTCATCCATCCAAACATCCATCCATCATTCATCTATCCATTCATCCATTAATCATTCATCCATCTATCATCTATCATCTTGTTCATCCATCCAAACATCCATCCATCATTCATCTATCCATTGATCCATCATTCATCCATCTATCCATTAATCATTCATCCATCTATCATCTATTAATCATTCATCCATCCAAACATCCATCCATTATTCATCTATCCATTGATCCATCATTCATTCATCCATCCATCCATTCATTAATCATTCATCCATCTATCATCTATTAATCATTCATCCATCCAAACATCCATCCATTATCAGAGTCAGAGAGTCAGAGTCAGAGAGTCTTTATTGTCATTTGCACCGCATGTGGTACATGAGATGAAAACGAGATTATGTACACGAGGTCCCAGTTACATCCAACAACAAATGAAAGAGAAAAACAGTAATAACATCGAGAACTAACTAAGAAAAACATCAACTAGTAATACACTAAGCCTAATATAGTGGGAATAAACAGCAGCACGAACATGAGTTTGTATGAGCAGATGGTCACAGATGGTCACAGATGAACACAGCAACAAGAAAACATATCAGCATCACCATGATGTGATATTTTGCAGTGTTTATTTTAATTTTATTTTTATTTATTCATGAGTCTAACAGCCTCAGGGTAGAAGCTGTTCCTCAGTCTAGTGGTTCTACACTTGATGCTCCTCAACCTCCGTCCTGAGGGGAGTGGGGCAAAGAGTGAGTGTGCTGGATGAGTGAGGTCTTTCATGATACAGGTGGCTCTTTTCCTGCATCTAGAGGTGTAAATGTCTGTGATGGTGGGGAGACTGACTCCAACAGACTTCTGTGCAGCCTTCACCACTCTCTGCAGAGCTTTTCTTTCTTCAACTGTGCAGCCTCCATGCCACACGTTGATGCTGGAGCACAGGATGCTCTCCACTGCACACCTGTAGAACGAGGTGAGAACTGGGCTGCTCAGACCGGCTCGTCTCAGCCGTCTGAGGAAGTAGAGTCTCTGATGACCTTTCTTGATCAGGCTGGTGGTGTTGTTGCTCCAGCTGAGGTTATCATTCAAGTGTACACCCAGGTATTTGTAGCTGGAGACCACTTCCACTGCAGACCCACCTATTACCAGTGGGGCATGGGTGTGTTTGTTCCCCATTCATATTCATATATCCATTCATCCATCATTCATCGTTCCATCCATCATTCATCCATCCATCATTCATCCATCTATCATTCATCCATCCATCCATTTTTCATATATTCATCCATCCATCCATCCATCCATCCA
>JBBPBX010037823.1:19909-30718 GCA_038048925.1 Garcialebias charrua | reverse complement strand
TTTGGATGACTTGTTGCATGTGAGAGGTTGTCGGCTCACTGTGATAAAATAGAAGCCACTGGGCATTGTGTAGTCGAGAGGGGGAGTAAAGACGAGAAATGCCTGGTAGCTGTTACCAGAGCTGAGCAGCACTCTTTAAGGCTCAGCGGTCTGTGCAGAAAAAGTTTGGAAGATTTAAACAGAAGAAGACGAGTTTTTTCTCCCTTCAGGCCCAAACACCTTCTGAATCAGACTCTAATTTTCTGGCTTCTTCCCAGGATGGAAATAACTTTTGATTTGCTTTGTCCATTTCAGGGGGTATTTTAAAAAAGTACTACATTTTTCTTCTGCTTCTGAGCTCTTGTTATAGTTCTGGGATGTGAGACTACTGTGTTCACATCAGCTCTAAAAAAAATGAACAACCACACAGAAATCTGGAGTGATGCATATCCTGACAAAGACGCCAAAAGAGGTCAAAGTTTGCATGTTGTACGAACACATGCTCCATGTGCTGCAAGCTCTTGAACAAAATAAAAATAAAGACTTCCAAGACTTTGTCCTAATGGACACTTGCTCAAATAAGCAACTTGTTCAAATAAAGCATAATTTTTATGAATTCTCCGAGTGATGAAAACATCCAAATGTGTATTCCAACAAATCTCTGCAGCACTATTTTCTGTGAATGTTTTATTTGAGGTGCTCTTACTTTTTACAGTGTGTGTGCATTCATTCAACCTTTATTTAGTCAGGTTAATCCCATTGAGTGTGCATGGATAGGCTTTGCACCACTGCAAACCAAATCTACCCTTGAGTATAAATAAAGTAACATAACCTAATCTACACCTTCTGTTTGTGCAGAACGTGACAAACAATTGACAAAATTCAGGCTGATGCATCATATTGACTAAACCATTAAACCAGGGTTATTCAACTGGTGGCCCACGGGCCATTTCCGGTCCGCGGGTGACTTCAATCTGGCCCAAATAAAAAAAAATAAAAAAAGTTTGTCCTGGGTTTGGGTTCTGGGTTCTGTTTATTGCATTTATGATTCAATGCAATAAAATAAACACATTAAAAGGTAACAGATCATTGTAATACTGTACATGTACTTGGTTTATTTACATATTGATTTTAATCGCTGGATGTCTTGCCCCTGAGCAGTTTAGGTGAACAGCCCTGGATTAAAACTTTGCATGCTTTTAGTGGCTTCGGTTCAGGAGACAGTGTGTCTGACTGACAAAATGGAAAATTGATCATTCGATCCCGGTTGACCCATTCTTCAACATGCAAATGTCCATGTTTTTTGTATTTGTCTCACAAACCACCAGACAAATGTTAATGAAACTTGAAGAAAGTAAATCTACAACGGATTATCTTTCAGAGTCAACCCAATTGTCACATGTATTTCTTTTTTGTTTTTTTCTATTTCTTTTTGTTTTTTTCAACATGCTATCTCTTCAATTCTTTAACCTCCTCTATTAAGTCCATTATGAATTTCTGTTGCTGTGAGATTTTTTGCTATCTCAGCAGACATAAAATCCAATAATTTATTTATTTCCTCAAACTCTTCCTCATTCATCGATAGACTTTGCTTCACATTTCTTTTCGCCATTTCTGTTTATGTTGAGGAAAAAGCTGATGTTAGTAGCATCAGTCCTGGGCCAGATTGTAGCAGCTCCTGGGCCTGGTTTTAACAGTTCCTGGGTCTGGTTTCAACAGCTCCTGGGCCTGGTTGTAGCAGCTCCTAGACCTGGTTGTAGCAGCTCCAGGGCCTGGTTTTAACTGTTCCTGGGCCTGGTTGTAGCAGCTCCTGCCTGGCTTTAACAGTTCCTAGACCTGGTTGTAGCAGCGCCTGGGCCTGGTTGTAGTTGCTCCTGGGCCTGGTTTTAACAGTTCCTGTGCCTGGTTGTAGCAGTGTCTGGGCCTGGTTTTAACAGTTCCTGTGCCTGGTTGTAGTTGCTCCTGGGCCTGGTTTTAACAGTTCCTGGGCCTGGTTGTAGCAATGTCTGGGCCTGGTTGTAGCAGCGCCTGGGCCTGGTTGTAGTTGCTCCTGAGCCTGGTTTTAACAGTTCCTGGGCCTGGTTGTAGCAGCGTCTGGGCCTGGTTGTAGCAGCGCCTTGGCCTGGTTTTAACAGTTCCTGTGCCTGGTTGTAGTTGCTCCTGGGCCTGGTTTTAACAGTTCCTGGGCCTGGTTGTAGCAATGTCTGGGCCTGGTTGTAGCAGCGCCTGGGCCTGGTTGTAGTTGCTCCTGAGCCTGGTTTTAACAGTTCCTGGGCCTGGTTGTAGCAGCGTCTGGGCCTGGTTGTAGTTGCACCTGGGCCTGGTTTCAACAGTTCCTGTGCCTGGTTGTAGCAGCTGGACCTGGTTGTAGTTGCTCCTGAGCCTGGTTTTAACAGTTCCTGGACCTGGTTGTAGTTGCTCCCGAGCCTGGCTTTAACAGTTCCTGGGCCTTGTTGTAGTTGCTCCTGAGCCTGGCTTTAACAGTTCCTGGGCCTGGTTTTAGTTGCTCCTGAGCCTGGTTTTAACAGTTCCTGTGCCTGGTTGTAGCAGCTGGACCTGGTTGTAGTTGCTCCTGAGCCTGGTTTTAACAGTTCCTGGGCTTGGTTGTAGTTGCTCCTGAGCCTGGTTTTAACAGTTCCTGTGCCTGGTTGTAGCAGCTGGACCTGGTTGTAGTTGCTCCTGAGCCTGGTTGTAGTTGCTCCTGCCTGGTTTTAACAGTTCCTGGGCCTGGTTGTAGTTACTCCTGAGCCTAGTTTTAACAGTTCCTGGGCCTGGTTGTAGTTGCTCCCGAGCCTGGTTTTAATAGTTCCTGTGCCTGGTTGTAGCAGCTGGACCTGGTTGTAGTTGCTCCTGAGCCTGGTTTTAACAGTTCCTGGGCCTGGTTGCAGTTGCTCCTGAGCCTGGTTTTAACAGTTCCTATGCCTGGTTGTAGCAGCTGGACCTGGTTGTAGTTGCTCCTGTCTGGTTTTAACAGTTCCTGGGCCTGGTTGTAGTTGCTCTTGAGCCTGGTTTTAACAGTTCCTGGGCCTGGTTGTAGCAGCTGGACCTGGTTGTAGTTGCTCCTGCCTGGTTTTAACAGTTCCTGGGCCTGGTTGTAGCAGTGCCTGGGCCTGGTTGTAGCAGTGCCTGGGCCTAGTTTTAACAGTTCCTGGGCCTGGTTGTAGCAGTGCCTGGGCCTGGTTGTAGCAGTGTCTGGGCCTGGTTTTAACAGTTCCTGTTTCAAGAATGGGTTTTTGAGTTTCACTAATAAACCAAACACTGGAAAAGTTTTAACAATTTTATTAAGTAACAGGAAGCTGGGATGGGTCCTGATCCGTCACTAGCAACTTGAGTTCTGCACAAGAGATGATAATATTAGTGACAGGGCTTGAACAGGTAGATGTTTTTATCTTGAATAAAAACACTAACCTTCTTAGGCTGTTTCTGTTCCGATGGGGATTTCCTAGTGACGTAGGCCAGTGGTGACGTAATCCAGAACGACTTCCCTGTTTAACGTGAGCTGTCGTGTGGGACTTTGCACGAAGGGGGATTTCCTTGTTCCAGAATAGGGTCATACACGGGTAATCAGAGAGCCAAATCAAGTTAGGAGGAGCAGACTTATCTCTCGGTCGTGGAAGGCAGGCGTGGGTCCGTATCCGTGAGGCAGATGGCTGAACAAATCCGACAAGGAAAGAGACGGGAGATCGAGGTCCAAGAACGTGAGCAGGAGTCAAAACCAGGAGAGCAGAGTTTGAGAAGGTACCGATGGGGGCTGAGGCGAGAGACGCAAGACCAGAGAACCAGACCAGGGTCGTAACGAGCGAGGCAAGGCAAGACGAGACATGAGCGCTGGACAATTACTAGGCAAAACCGTTCATAAATCTGGCAAGGAATGACTGTGGACTTGGAGCTTAAATACAAGAACAAACAGGTGAGAGCTATGAACGTTAATGAGGCATTGGGCTTGAGGGCGGAGAAATCAATAATGCTGTAATTGCTGTGAACATGACATGATAAACTAAAAACATCACTATGGAAGACAGAACGTGGATCATGACATCCTGGGCCTGGTTTTAACAGTTCCTGAGCCTGGTTGTAGCAGCTCCTGGGCCTGTTTGTAGCTCCTCCTCCTAATACAGTAAGGTGTTTAAAACAATTCCCACACTCTTGCAACATTCTAAAACTCACACATTAGCCAACACAAAAATGACTTTAATTGAGTCAGTTTTACAGATATTTGAGATAAAATTTAATATGGTAGTAGCTGAGAATCATACTTTGAGTGTGACGTCTGGAAAAATTGCACGAGATATTGTTATTTTCAAGACTTGACCAAAATTGAGTGTAACTGTGATATCGTAAACAATGCCAGACCTTTAATTTGGAATAGAGTGAAACCTTTTTCACATCATCCTAACAAATCCTGTGAAATCAGCTGACAGAAGCATTGAGTAGGAAGGTCAAGTTTATGTGGTTTGTCATTACGGGTCCAGATGTTGCAGGTGTTTAAATGTCATTCTAGGAAAGTTTAATTTGTGAGGAGAAAATCCTGTGGCGTTAGTCTCAAATTCTCCACCAGAGGGAAAAAACTGTACCTGTTTCTTTTCTCCACTGATTCTTTTCACACACAGACATGGCATTTCTACTTCTTATATTCAATCTTTTAGATATTTTTTTCCTTCCTGCTTCAGGTTGAGAAACAGAAGCTGACTGACAGAAATGGATTTATTTATGAGGTTGAGTTCAACACTGGCTTAAGGTCTTTCTTTAAGACTTTAATCTCTTATAGTAGGTTCTTTTTTGACAGATTTTTGTTGTCTTCATTAATATTATATTTTGACATCCTCACAGATATTCATCTCCAGAGGATCAAGTTTTCTGCCTCACCTGAAAGATTCAGTACTTTTACCTTAAACTTTGACAGAAAGACAGTGGTATTTTCCCCCTACAAATTGTAGAATTTTTGCTCTTGGTATGATAAATTAATTTAAAAAAAATAATAATAATTATAACTAGCTTTCAAAATACCCTGATGCATGCTCAATAAGTTTTGTTTTGTTTTTTGAATGTCCAAAGGACCAGACTTAGCTTTTTTAGATAACTAGCTTTGTTGTTGTTGTGATTCTGAAATTTAAAGTGATTCCATGTAAATCCCAATTTACTCAGCACCATTTTTCATGCAGGGAAAGTGGAAATAAAAAAGATATATACAGTACTGTATATATTTTTATTTAAACACATTTGTATTCATTTGTGCCTGTGGCATACTGCTAGCAGTTAGCTTTAGCTGGTGGCATGCACTGCAATGGATTATTGCCTGTTTATGTGTGTGTTAACAAAATATCTCATGCACCTAATAGATTTTATTGAAACACAAAGTAATCACTGCACATGTAACAGGGTTGTTGAATTTGAATTGTGTCAAAATTCCCTTTTATTTCTATAAGTATATTTTGCAGGAATTTTTTATCTGTTACTTGTAATTGATCTTTTATTATTTGGAAAAACATTTTAGCCTATTTACACATATTTAAGACTCCTTGTCGCCCCCTAGTGGTGGGTGGTGTTAAATATATGTGCATGCAGCATGACGTCAGCAAGCCTTCCTTCTTGCTGCGTGACGGTTCTACGTCATATAGCTCCGCCCTTTAGCTCCGCCTATTGGATATCTCCCCCGCGACAGCGTCATACTGAATAACCTTTTAGTCCACGCCCACCTACAGTGTGGGCCCGCCCCGTGTGTATTTAACTCCACCAAACGGAAGGAACTGCCTCTTCTTATAATTCACCATTATACTGAAGACCTGTCTACACCTACAACGATGTCTACATCTCACTGCCGTCGAATGTCGCAGTAGTGAGGAATTTGAGGAAACGACGGGCTGATGCGTTGGCTAAATCCATGGCTGGAAACGCGGCGCTGAAGGTCGCACGTCGCACCAAAGTGCTCGCTCCTGAACCGGAGCCCGACAACGTGGACCTGGAATGCAGCAGCCGAGTCGGAGAGGACAACCTGTCGGACTCCTCAGTTGCCGCCGAGGACTCGACGCCTGAAGTGTCCGACCAAGACGCTGAATATGGTCACAAAGGAGAAACTGCTGATTCCTCCCAGAACCTGGCGCAAATCTTACCGGAACCGGACTTGTCGGTACCTACCCTGTTCGACCTGTGCCACAGGGCGGCAGATGCCTTGCAGGTCACGTGGCCAGACCCCACACCTCGCCAACAGGCTATGAGACTAGCGGGAAGCTACTTCTACGCGAAACAACCGACAACGTAGCAGAAAATGCCCATTTTTCCAAACTTCCTCATGGAGCTCAAATGCTCCTGGGTGGAACCCGGAGCGTCCATCATGCTGCCATTATCCTGACTCCTTGACATCGCGGGAATGGAGACAGCAGGCCTCGCCAACGCACCCTTGATAGAGGAGACTTTGGCGGCTCACCTGGCCCCCACAGCCACGGGGACGAAACCCACGCTACCCAGCAGGGCCTGCCGCGCTTCGGAGAAACAACTCGAGAAGTGCTACAAGGCTCAGGGCCTCGCGGCTCGCGCAATGAACACATCGACCATGGTGCAGGCATACCTGGCGGAAAAACTCCAATATATCCAGGTAGCAAAAGACGAGCAGGCCGCAACGGAAGCCATGGAGGAGGCCCGCCGTGCCTCGGACCTCGTGCTCCGCATGATAGGGACAATAGCCATTTCCCAAGGCAAGGCAATGGCGGAAATAGTTGTCGCCCAGCACCATCTTTGGCTAACTCTGTCGAACCTCCCAGAAAACCAGAGGTCAACTTTCCACCAGCACCCCATCGAGTCGACGGGACTCTTCGGGGGAGCCCTGGAACGCGTCCAGGCCAGGCTGGAACAAAGACGCAAACAGGCGGAAGCCCTCCGCGAGGGGTTGCCGAGGAAAAGCTTTGCACCCCCAAAGGAAGACACGCGTGGCCTACCACGGAAGAGACCCGCTGGTGGCGGTGAAACCTTCTAGTACCGGCCGAGGACCTCTTCAGTGACCCAATGTGGGAAACAGACTCGAACCTGGTAAAACAGGATTAACTGATAATTTTACAGGTTTGCCCGCCCACGTGGTATGGGAAACTAACTTCTTGATCCCAGTCTCCCCTTGTAAAAAACTATGAGGAATGAGTGGTATGTGTGCGCGCACCAAACATGACTCGAATATTGCATGTGTAAACAAAACAAACACTGTTTCAGACATGTACAAAAATAAAAGTACCAAAGCATAGACTGCCCTGGTTCTTGACTCGAGTCCCATTTTTATAAACAAACCATGTGGTCAAACTATGAACCATAGCAAGATACACGAGCCCTGCCAAAGACGGTCAGATCACGCAATATCTTCTGTCGGGCCGACCAGCCTGCTCAAAAAAGTGCAAGAGGGGTCAAAGGTCACCCCTCTGGCGCTAAAACACGACGAGCAGCAATTCAACATGCCCTCCAGGCTCAGCGCGCATGCACAGGCCTGGAAGGCGTGTTTACCAAATAATTGGGTCATGACAACGATACGTCATGGGCTCAAGTTGCAGTTCTCAAAAAGACCGCCCCGCTTCAGAGAGGTGCTGCAATCTAAAATTAACCCTAAACGTGCACACGTGCTGAGGGAGGAAGTCTCAAAAATGCTGCAAAAGGGAGTGATTAGCTTGGTCTCAGGACACAAGCTGCACTCTGGCCACTACAGTAAATACTTCCTGGTACCCAAAAAGGATCATTCCCTGAGACCTAATCTGGATCTAAGTTCAAGATGCTTACACTGCGGCAAGCCCTCCAGTCTGTGAGACCTGGAGACTATGCGTGTACAGTGGATTTAAAAGATGCCTATTTTCATATAGGTGTATGGAGGAAACACAGAAAGTTCCTCCGCTTTGCCTTCGAGGGAAACGCTTATGAATTCAAGGCTTTACCCTTTGGTTTAAAGACTGCTCCGCGTACATTTACTAAATGTCTGGATGCAGCCCTGACCCCTCTTAGGAATCAAGGACTCAGGGTCATGAATTACCTAGATGACCTGCTGATTCTGGCTGAAAGCAGAAAGCAGGCCCAGTCACACTCCTATAGGGTGATTTCTCACCTGGAGTCTCTTGGTTTTGTCATAAACCTACAAAAAAGCAATTTGACTCCATCGTGGGTTACCGTATTTTTGGGAGTACAGATCGACACCGAGCATGGTTCTCGAAGGAACGAGTTTCCTCCATTCGCCGTTGCCTAGAAAGATTTAAACTGGACCAACGGGTCCCTGTGAAAACCTGCCAGCGCCTCTTAGGCCTCTTGGCGGCAGCCATTCCCTGTGTGCCACACGCATTACTGAAAATGCGGCCCATGCAACTGTGGCTAAACCAACGAATACAGCCCAACCTGCCTAATCAGGCAGAGAAGGTTAGGATAGATCCAGAGTGCCTGGAGGCCCTGGAACCCTGGAGAGATTTGTCCGTTTTCACGCAAGTGGTCTCATTGGGAAGGGTGTCATCTCGTGTGGTCATCACGACGGACGCCTCAAAAACAGGATGGGGGCGATCTGTAGAAATCAGAACGCCCGCGGCCTTTGGAATGAACAGGAAGCAAGATTACATATCAACTTCCTGGAGTTGTTGGCCGTATTTCTGTCATTAAAATACTTCTTCAACAAAGGTCTGATTGCTGGACAACACATCCTGGTGAAATCAGATAACAGGACCACAGTGTCCTTCATAAACAGAGAGGGAGGGACAAAGTCCCGGGCCCTTCTAGGACTGGCGCAAAGGATGCTCATGTGGTGTGCTCCAAGAATCTTGTCACTTAGGACGACTCTTGTCCCTGGTGAACTAAATTATGGAGCGGACACCCTCTCAAGAGGACCTCTTTTGGCATCAGAATGGAGCCTGAACCCACGGATTGTGGAACAGGTCTGGTCACGATTTGGGAAAGCCTCTGTGGACCTGTTTGCCTGCAGGGCTAGCTCACACTGACCTTTATTTCTCCTTGAGGGAAGCAGACTCTCCATTGGGTATGGATGCTTTGGCACATGATTGGCCTGCAGGGGTGCTCTACTATGCCTTTCCACCTGTCCCTCTGATTGGGGCGACATTGGAACGGGTACGTCAGGGAGCTCTCTCCTTGATTCTCATAGCCCCTATGTGGCCACAGAAAACGTGGTTCCCGGAGCTGATTTCAATGCTATCTGGGATACCATGGCAATTGCCTTCTCACAGGGACCTACTGACTCAGGCGCGTGGGCAGCTTCTACACCCACGTCCAGAGTTATGGCAACTTTCAGCCTGGTCTCTGAAGGGATCTGGCTGAGAGCCTAAGGCTTTGGTTGCTTTGTCCCAAAACAAACAACATCAACATTAAGAACAAAGTTAAAAAGGACCTGAGAGGTTACCCTGTGCTTGGCTTGGGTTTTCGACCTCCACCTCTGTCACCCAATTTCTTGTGACGTGATGGGTCCATTTTTCCTTCTGTTTCTCAGGATGTTCCAACGGGAAAAGGGGATGTTGAGTATTCACACTGATGGAACACGCTTAAGCTGTCTCTAGTTGGTGTATACATATATATGCCCAGTGGAAACATCACGTTGGTGTTTCTTACATTTGGCATTTTTTCCTCTTAGCATGTGCTTTCTGCATTCCCTGCAGAAAGTAGCTGGGAGATGCCTGTCTTTTAGGACGGATGCTCTCACATGCACTTTGCTGAGCATTTCAAGGGCGTGAATGGATTACGTTCCCATAGCAAGTATGTTGCACCGAGAGACCGACTGAAAGGGAACTGAAAGTTATGCACCATAACTCATGTTCCCTGAAGGAAGGGAACGAGGTGCAACATATCTGGCCCTTTTCAATGCTGAAAGCTCGGTGAAGTGCAATTTTGGAGAAAGATGGAGGGGCGCAAGCCGCTTAAGTACCCAGAGGGCGGGGCCTCTGGCGCGGCGGTGACGCCCCTAGCCGTAAAGGCGTGAGTATATTCCTTCAGGTAATCACGCGGGGGCGCAATTCCCATAGCAAGTATGTTGCACCTCGTTCCCTTCCTTCAGGGAACATGAGTTATGGTGCATAACTTTCAGTTTCTTGCCTAATTTGCATGTCTTGCGACTTATACGGCGAAGTGACATATTTATGGATTTTCCCCCATATTTTTAGACCTATTTTTGGCTGTGATATGACCGTTTCCATTCATTCTGACAGAAAAAAATGGAGCAGTACCACTTTCGGCCGCTAGGGGCGCAGTACCACTTTCGGCCGCTAGGGTCCACCGACCGTTCCCAGCTCATGTGTCCGACAGCAGACTCATCTGGTTGGACTCACTCTCTTGCAGCACGGCCTCCTGCTCTCTGGAGCTCTGACACTTCCAGAAAGTCCACCGACCGTTCCCAGCTCATGTGTCCGACTGCAGCAACCTCTGATCGGACTTGGTCCGTCCAAACCCGGCCTCCTCCTCTTTGGAGCTCGCTAGCTGTGCATGCATGTTTGGAAGACCCGATAAAGTGAAACTATTTCAATCCAGTGGATTTGACCATTACGTTCATTTATTAAGGTAAAGTTCAGCTCAGACACATCTTTGCTATAATTTTCAGCAAACAAATATATTTTTAAGGTGTTTATCTTGTTAAATTTTAAAGACATGCAGGTTTCTGTTTGCTGCGCATGAATGTTTTGTTGCTCCGACATAGCAAAACTATTTAAATCCAGCTGATTTGAACATTACGTTCATTTTTAAAGGAAAAGTTCAGCTCAGACACATCTTTGCTATAATTTTCAGCAAACAAATAATTGTTTTTAAGTGTTAATCTTGTTAATGTCCTTCCGTGCACGCTCCTGTGGCCATTTCGCAGCCAATCCATTTTTGGCAAAACAC
>JBBPBX010037823.1:0-11731 GCA_038048925.1 Garcialebias charrua | reverse complement strand
GTCTGTGGAGAGAGGAGAAGAAAATACTTCGGGGTTAAGAGAAAATGTGCCGGACTAGCTTTCGCTAGTCCAGTAGTACGCAGGAATAATTCTCCGTATGCTCTGTGTAGGGAGCAAGCTCACCTCTGGTTGAGCGATGAAGCAACAGAGAAGTCCCGCGAAGAGAGGTAGTTCAGGTTTAAGCGAGGTGAAGGGCAAAAAAGAGAAAGATGGATGGGTGTCAGCGGCTTGAATACCCAGACGGTGGGGCCTCTGGCGCTACGCTGACGCCCTTGCCGTAAAGGCGTGAATGTATTCCTTCAGGTAATCGCACGGGGGCGCAATTCCCATAGCATATGTTGCACCGAGAGAACATTACTGAAAGGGAACATACCTTGTAAGATTATTTCTTCTCTCTGCCACCTTTCATTTGATGTCTTTTACATTCTACACTGTATGTTTAAACGTTGTTTTATTTTATTTTATATTGATGAAAAATGAATAAATTTAATTTAAAAAAAATTATTTAAAAAATGAGTAATTTTATACACTACGAGGCACAATGGTGGAGCCAAGGAGTGGTCACTGGTGACCCTGGTCCCAATAGATTAATCAGCCACTCCAGTCATTTGGGTAAATTATAATTTTAAGCAATGTAAAAACTAGAAAGCATAGTTTTCATTATACTGTACTGTAGTGTCTACCTGTCCATTCATTCATTATCTATCTGCTTCTTCCTTTTTGGGTCACGGGGGTCATTGGTGCTCAAGATGTGGCAACCAAAGTTTTGAAAGAAGTCTTTCTTCTACCTTTTAGTAGCCACATACCGAAACTGAGGTTGATGCCTTTCTTATTTCTCAAGTTGTCATTCTCACAACATGCACTGATGGACGGACGGAGGGTATTTCTAATTCCTCTGCTTTACTCCCAATGGGGGACAATTTTTTTTTTTTTATTAAACGAAGAGCCCGTTGGTGAATTGGAGTTCCATTGTTTATCGTCACTTCTGGTAAATGGACTGTGCTTGTATAGCACCTTTCTATCTTATCAGGATATTCAAAGCGCATTACAACACAATCTGTGTCCTCATTTACCCATTCATACAGCACTCTACTAGATCTGTACAAAGACTAGTCGGAACTTTATCACATTCATACACTGATGGGACACATATCGGACGCAATGAAGGGTTCAGTGTCTTGCCCAGGGACACTTCGGCATGCTATTGTTGGTGGAATCAAACCCCCAGCTCTCGCATTGAAAGACGACTGTGCTAACCACTCAGCCACAGCCACTCTTTTGGTACGTCCAGACCAAGGGTCAGCAACCTGCGGCTCTGGAGCCACATGTGGCTCTTTGGTCCCTCTGGAACGGCTCTTTCAAGCTTTGACCAAAACTAACATAAAACTTATAGGATGTAACCACAAAAAATGACTAGCTTAACAGTTTTCCTGTCAACTCCTTTGCAAATAGGTGGATACTAGTACTAATACACAAAGTAAATTATACTCACTTTAACTTTATGCTTTATTCTTCAAAGTAGGATACGCAATTACTATATTTTTTGACTATAAGGTGCACCAGATGATGAGGCTCAATATCAATGACGGGGTCTGTTTTCATACATAAGGCGCACCATATTACAAGGTGCATTATCAAAACAAAACAGTCAGATAAGTCAAACTTTATTCAACTCATTTATAATAACCACATGCAATCGGTTTGAGGTCAGTAAGCACAACCAGCATTAATACAGAAGACTCATTGGATTATAAGGCTCACTGTCAATTTTTGAGAAAATTAAAGGATTTTAAATGTGCCTTATAGTCCAAAGAATAAGGCACTCCACAATTTTATAAAAAGCACATTTGTCTGCACAGTTCACGGTTTTAGTTTTTTTTTTTAATTGGCAAAATACAAGACAATACAAGACACTGGACAGATGAATTGAAGATTAATGGAATCCAATATTTTCTTTTGTCTCAAAATGTAAAAATATCAATAAATGTTAACAATCATTAGTTTTTAGTTTTATAATTAATTTCACACCTACTGGCCAGAAAAGCCCATCTAGCAAACTTAAAATGGCCCACGGGCCACCAGTTGATAATGACAGTTGTAGCAGGTATTGCGGCTCTTGACACGTTTAGTTTAGTGAACAAAAGGGCAGAAATGGCTCTTTTGATCGTAAAGGTTGCAGACCCCTGGTCCAGACCAAACGGCTTTTCAACTGCAAAAAAGCGCAAAACGCCTCAAGGTGGACTCACTGGACCCAGTGGTGTCCAGACTGGAATGTGAAGCGGCGTCGTCGTGGGAGGAGCTTACCCAGTATACCGAGTTCCTCACTGACACTCCGCCAGGCAAGGACCTTTTTATTTCTGTCTCTGTAGAGCAGACTTGAATAGAATAGAATAGAATATATCTTTATTGACCTTGACATTGCACCGGGGCACAAAGACAACGTAATTGATTACGCACATCCGTCTTAGGATAGGGACGAGCGCACGAAGTCGCAGCAGTATAAAACCGCGCCACCACAATCAACAGATATGGAAAAGGAAATAGACACAAACAGGTAAGAACGTGGTATTCAAAAAAAGAATCTATCACAATTTGCCAATAGACACTCCATGATAAAGTCCAAAAAAACTCTACCAGCTTTTTAGTACATTTAGACAGGACAAGATGCATTACGACTTGACTGGTCGTAAAGGACTTGTCGCAAACACACAGCTACAATGAGTTTCTCTTCCATAGTACACGACTTGGCGGGTTTTTTCTGTGTCCCACAAACAATACGTCACACAGTTGCGCAATACCCGTCCCCTCGTTTCCGCATCACGTAGCGGACTCTCCCCCTCTCTCCTCCCCCCGACTCTCCCTGATTGGTTGACACACGCGTTCACGAGTTTGAACGGCAAAATCTTCAAAATTTTCAAGGCGTGCTTTGGAGGCTGCCGCGGGTTCACGTGCACGGAAAACGCTCAAATGCCACTTCCAAAACGCTCAACACGCACGTGACGTGACGCCCGACGCCAAGACGCGCCTGGAGGCGCGTCTCTCATTGACTTTGCATGTAAACTGGACGCTCCTGCAGTTGAAAACGCGTTTGGTCTGGACGTACCATTAGACCTTTGACTGCCAGTTATGACCCCTTTAGCTGTTAAACCAGACTCTGACAGTTAAACCTTTAAGCTTTAACTTTAATGCTTAGACCTTTTGGAGCATTTTGTGTACCGATAGATTCCAGTTTGTAAATGTAAATAATGAATCTTCTTACACCATAGTTAGTCATGGAGTTCCTCAGGGTTCAGTGCTTGGACTAATACTCTTTAATTTATATATGTTTCCATTAGATGAGATGACTTCTGTTGTGCTACAACAATAAATAAACTGAAGTGAACTGTGTGTAGGTTTGCTTGTTTATTGCTATTGTTTATATTTTGTAAGGAAAAAAAGGAGATGCCACTCTAGTAAACTGGGAGTCTACAGGTTCTACGGGGCCTGTTTCATCTAAACTGTACCTAACTGGTTTTTTTTTTCTTCTTTTTTTTACTGTTTCATTTATCTAGATAAACACAAAAAATAAAACTATTATGCATCACAAATATTTTACTCTGTTATACAAAAATTAATAAATCACAGTAAACCTTGACCCAGAGTTATCATTGCATGTACAATACATGACTTCTGTACTTACAATTTTATAGTTAAAACTGTTTTGTACACCTGTTTGCAAGCTTTAAAGATTTAGGAATATCAGTATGTAAACAGCAGTTGAACACATTTACACTCCAACGTTAGAAACAAATAAGACAAACTCAATAAAGGGACCTCGAGCTGTTTCCTCTAAAGCCTCAAATGTTTTAAAAGGAAAATGTTATAAACGATTCACATCACAGAGACTGTGGCGCACAATGTTCTGCAGTGATAGCCAAATGCCTAGAAGCGGCAACACACAACTCAGCATCTGAAAGGTGAATAAGGACACCAGAAAGAAAAGTGGAGTGATCAAAGATTCTATCGCCTTTGTCCCACTGGGAACATTCTGCAATTTTGAGATATCTGTGTAGAATAGCAGGCCCAAAAGATTCTCGAAAAACAATAAAAAGGTAATTTTACTGGTTGCAACAAATCTCTCCTAGGGATGAAAAGTGATTTTCAAAATTTTTGAAGAGTAAAATAAAAACAGAAAGTCTTCAGCTTACAGAACTGGTGCTTTGATATATTAGTTTTATTGGCATGAAGCTTTAATATGACCCTCAAAAAGTACAAGTTATGAAAGTGTTTTCGTGAGAAATACTTAGTTTTTTAACAACCAAGGTGCTATTTTTCTTCCAATACTTTTAGAATATATATTTTTTTGCCTTATTCCACCTGCATAACATCACTAAAATTAGAAACATTGTATCTAAATAATAATAATAATAATAATAATAATAACAATAATAATAATAATAATAATAATAATGAATTTAATTTATAACACACTTTTCATTAATGAAAATCTCAAAGTGCTAACTTTATAAATAAAATGGTATGGTATGGTAATGGTATTGTATCTAAAAATGATGTAGAAAAACTGGTTCATGCATTTGTCACGTCTAGACTGGACTATTGTAATGGTTTGTTATCTGGGTGTCCAAATAGACTATATGCCACGGGTGGCGGTGACGTACTTCCGTTAAAATACAACCCACATCCGCCACTTCCGGGTCCCATCCACTGCCGTTGTTGTTAGCGTTAGCTCCTAGTAGCAGACCATGACAACGACCGAAACGGGAAGCGACTGCGAGCTACTGGCATTACTTGTGAGTTCCGTTGTGTCCGCCCACCGGTGGGTACAGCTGTTCCGTTCCCCCGCCGAGGGGGGGTTAGGGCGACAATGAATAGCGGCTATCTGTAAATGGTAAATGGTAAATGGAGCTTATTTATATAGCGCTTTCTAGCCCCCTGTGAGGAGCCCCAAAGCGCTTTACAATACCAGCCATCCACCCATTCATTCAGACATTCATACACCGGTAGTGGTAGCCTGCCTTGCAAGGCGCCATCCAGACCTACCGGGAGCAACTCGGGGTTAAGTGTCTTGCCCAGGGACACAACGACACATGGTGGGCGGATGCGGGATTCGAACCTCCAACCTTCCGATCAGGGGTCGACTGCCATTACCACTACACCACGGCCGCCCACAAAAGGGGAAAACGTCGCTATAGATTTATATGGATTTATATGTGTATAGAGTTTTTATTGGTGTGTATGTAGATGTTTTATTAATTGTATTTACTCATTTATGTTCGTGTCATTCCCGCTAACCGGAAGTGCGCTGCCCGGGTAATGAATGTGGAAGTGCTGGAACGGGAGTCCGTGGCATATAGTCTATTCTTCTTTGAATGAATTAATTTGATAATTATGAGTTATTTTCTATTCTGTAACTTGCTGATGATTTTTGTTTTTGTTTGAACTGACTGTTAGAAAAAGGGGGCAGATATCATAAGATTTTCTCTTCATTCTGCCACCCTTAATTTTATTTCTGATATTGCATTGTCACATTTGTGATTTTTTTTTTGTGTGTGTGTGATATTTTAAAATGAATAAATTTACGGTAATAAAAAAAATAAAAAATAAAAAAAGTCTTCATTTGATCCAAAATGCTGCTGCCAGAGTCTTAACTGGAGTTACTGGTAGAGATCATATCTCTCCAGTTTTAGCTTCTCTCCATTGGCTCCCTGTCAAGTCCAGAATTGAATTCAAAATCTTACTTCTAACCTACAAAGCCCTCAACAATCTAGCTCCATCTTACATTTGTATATTCGAGATCTTAATTTTCCATATTTTCCTAACAGAGTACTTTGCTCTCAGACTGCAGGTTTACTCGCGGTTCCTAGAGTTTCCAAAAGCAAAATGGGAGGAAGATCTTTCAGTTACAGTATCAGGCTCCTCTCTTGTGGAACAAACTTCCAGTGTCTGTCCATGAGGCTGACACATTGTCCAGTTTTAAGACTGGGATTAAGACTTTCCTTTTTGATGAATCCTATAGTTAGGGTTGGCTTGTTATGCTGCCATAGACTTAGACTACTGGAGGACAAATTCAGCCAATTTCCTTAAATTAATTGTTGAAATTGAATAGTTTTAATTTGATATTATTTCTATCTTAACGTGGTTCTTGACCTGCCATTGTATATCTGTTCCTGCCAAACCCAGCTGGTCGAAGCAGATGACCACTTGTCCTGAGCCTGTTTCTGCTAAAGGTTTCTTCTTCATGGGGGAGTTTTTCCTTTCCACTGTCACCTTCATGCTTGCTTAAGATGAGAGTTTTGTGATGGAGTTAAACTCAAAGCAGTCTGCTCCTCATATAAATAGTGTTAAATTATTATTTTTATATATGAATGCTTCTGTTCAGTGCCCTGAGATGACTTCAGTTGTGACTTGGCGCTATATAAATAAACTGAATTGAACTGAATTTAATTCAATACAACCCAACTCAAGCAATGCTTTGTCTACTTCAGTCATTGTTATCTTGTTTATAGATGATTGTACTGTGAAAAGAGAATGTTTTTGTTAACCACTATTCTTTTTTTTTTTAAATGTAGCAGCACTATCCAGGCTGTCATATTGTTAAGTTTGCAGATGATACAGCGGTGGTGGGATGCATTACAAACAATGATGAGTCCAGCTACAGACAGGAGGTGGAACACCTGGAGAGCTGGTGCAAAGAGAACAATCTTCACATGAATGTGAAGAAGACAAAGGAGATGATTGTGGACTTCAGAAGGAACAAACACACCCATGCCCCACTGAAAATAGGTGGGTCTGCAGTGGAAGTGGTCTCCAGCTACAAATACTTGGGTGTACACATGAATGATAACCTCAGCTGGAGCAACAACACCACCAGCCTGATCAAGAAAGGTCATCAGAGACTCTACTTCCTCAGACGGCTGAGACGAGCTGGTCTGAGCAGCCCAGTCCTCACCTCCTTCTACAGGTGTGCAGTGGAGAGCATCCTGTGCTCCAGCATCAACGTGTGGCATGGAGGCTGCACAGTTGAAGAGAGGAAAGCTCTACAGAGAGTGGTGAAGGCTGCACAGAAGTCTGTTGGAGTCAGTCTCCCCACCATCACAGACATTTACACCTCCAGATGCAGGAAAAGAGCCACCTGCATCATGAAAGACCTCACTCACCCAGCACACTCACTCTTTGCCCCACTCCCCTCAGGACGGAGGTTGAGGAGCATCAAATGTAGAACCACTAGACTGAGGAACAGCTTCTACCCTGAGGCTGTTAGACTCATGAATAAATAAAAATAAAATAAAAAATAAACACTGCAAAATATCACATCATGCTGATGCTGATCTGTTTTCTTGTTGCTGTGTTCATCTGTGACCATCTGCTCATACAAACTCATGTTCGTGCTGCTGTTTATTCCCACTATATTAGGCTTAGTGTATTACTAGTTGATGTTTTCTTAGTTAGTTCTAGATGTTATTACTGTTTTTCTCTTTCATTTGTTGTTGGATGTAACTGGGACCTCGTGTACATAATCTCGTTTTCATCTCATGTACCACATGCGGTGCAAATGACAATAAAGACTCTCTCACTCTGACTCTGACTCTATCTGTATATGTGGGCATTTAATATGCAAAAGCTAATTCATATAAACTGGCACTATGTTTTCAGCTTAAACTCTTGCAATTTTAATCTTAACCAGATATTCACACTTGTGTGCTCCAATTCTCCTTGTTCATTTTAGAATGTCTTATGCTGTTTATTGCATTTAAAGAGTTTTTTTTAACAAACAGTCATCACTTTCCAACCTGTTAGTTTGACTGCTCGTTCTTGCCACAAAGCTCATAATAGTTTTTAAGCTTGTGACTTGAGTGTTAATAACAACATTTAATGAAAAGTGACAGAGGTATCCTTTAAGCTCTAATAATGTCCAACCACATATTATGTAGTGACATAATCAATTACCTGAATCAATCTCGCACAGCTGTAACAGGGATCCCGCTGAGACCCGAGCTGTACACACGTATAAAGGTATAGATTTCCAATTTCTTTGGAGCAGCACATCATGGTGCAACAATACTGGAAAGAGGAAATTCTGCAGTATAACCAGGAGCGCTTCATCATCTAGTGGGGTGTCTGCAAACTTGCAAGTCAGAGAAAAAAAACTGCACCTGCAGGATGAGCGGGACGATGGCGGCTGCTGTGGATCAGATGTGATGGAGCATGAGGTGGTAGATGATGGAGTGCTATTTTCTCAGGCAAATTAGTTGCAGGCTTTTTGTCCAATATATGACAACTGCACATGTTGAGAAAAATGTTTCCTGACTGTCTGCAGCAATAATGCAACGTGAAAAATTCCTCAAAACACCCAATTCTCCAGTTTAAAGCTTTTTCCTAATTGATACTGACTGGATAAATAGAGGCATGAAATCAAAAATGGAAGCCGTTTTACCATTTCCCTGGTAAATATACATATTTAATGATGGAACCCATTTAGCTACAGAAGTTATGTAAACCCTCAGTGTGTTGCACCCTGCAAGGTCCTTCAAAAGATAGTAGTTGTAGAATATTAGCTATGCAGTGTGGCTATTAAATTCTCGTTTTAGGTCATATATGTAAATCATTTTTGCCATTTACATGTACTGTATTCTACTTTTTAAAAATCCATTATGATTTACCAAGCACAGGGGTTAGGAAGGAACAGAAACATGGTAATTTCATTTTGAAATTCCTGAAATAGTTACCTTGTACACCTACAAATTACCCTCCAAAGAAGTCCCATTTGAATTTCAATAGCTAAATAGCAGCACAATGAACGGGTACACTACTTTAAGAGTCAGACACCACACTCTACCGTGTAATTCAAAATTCTGTTTCTGTTCTGAGGAGCATGACAGGCATTTAAAGAGGCTCCTCGAGCTTCTTCCTTTCTGCTTAACACCATGCAGGAACACAAATGAACATGGAGATTTGTGAAGATGTGGTTAGGGACGGCTCTTGAGAATTAAAGCCATTCATTGAACAGCTTTAAAACCTGAAACACAAGCATTAATTAAGGGTAGTGACTTTAGACATTATTCTGATGCGAAAGTATCAACAAATTCAAATGTTTCTGAACCATTAATTTAGAAAACCAGTTTCTTGGAAATCAAATGTTTGTGTAACTAACCCTTTTGAGTTTCTTCTGACAGTTTATTACCACAAATAAAGTTAATAAATCAAAGACAAGAGTGTTTACCACAGTGTGTTTTTTGAGAAATCACCATAGTAGCAGGAAAAATGTGCATTACAGGAAAGACAAAAACATAAAAGTGGGAGAACGTGACTGTCTACTGTATAGCCATCAAGGTGCATTTAGGAACGCATTGTAATACAAATTCAACTTGTATGGCTCTTAACGTGGCCTTACTTTTCCTAGTAGAAACTGTATATTGTCATAAATATTTGCAAAGAAATAAAAAATGTTTCCAAACCCTAGCTACTGCGCCAAATTTTAAAGAAAGTCAAACCAATAAGGAGCACACTGATTTTGTCAGATTTATTCTATCATTTAAATTATTATCAATACTTGAGCAAAAAAGACAATCTGCTTATCCAACAAAGTTCAGTCAGGTCATCTGGACGGTTTCTTTTTTTTTGTTGAGACGTTTTGTCCTTCATCCAAAGAGGGGATGAGCGAGAGGAAGACAAGGCAGGCCCCAGAACCCATCTGCTTGTGGAACTGATTTTGTTGTGGCTCCTTTGACTGATGAAATCTTTTGAATGAAGGACGAAACGTCTCAACTAAAAATAAAAATAAAAAAAACAGTGCAGATGACCTGACTGAATTTTGTTGGATTTTTTTTACCTGGATTATTGAGCATGAACTTTGATGTTTTGAACCACTTCGGCTATGGCTGCCTCAGAGGAGTAGACAGGGGAGAGGGTGGGCCCCAGAAACCAAACTGGTTGGTCCACTATGTGAGTGTGCTGCTTGGGAAACTGAGTTTGTTGTGGCTCCTCAGTCTGATGAAGTATTTTGGTTGATGGGTGAAACATCTCAACAAAAAACAAAACCTGACTGAACATTGTTGGATTTTTTTTTACCGGCATTATTGACCTTACCGTGGTGGAGGGGTATGAGTGTCCCAATGATCCTAGGAGCTATGCTGTCAGGGGCTTTATGCCCCTAGTAGGGTCACCCAAGGCAGACAGGTCCTAGGTGAGGGACGAGACAAAGCGCAGCCCACAAGACCCCTTATGATGAGATAATATAAATGGAAACAATGTTCCCTCGCCCGGACGCGGGTCACCGGGGCCCCACTCTGGAGCCAGGCCCGGAGGAGGGGCACGTTGGCGAGCGCCTGGTGGCCGGGCTTTTACCCATGGAGCTCGGCCGGGCACAGCCCGAAGAGGAGACGTGGGTCCCCCTTCCCATGGGCTCACCACCTGTGAGAGGGGCCAAAGGGGTCGGGTGCATTGTGGAATGGGTGGTGGCCGAGGGCGGGGACCCTGGCGGTCTGATCCTCGGCTACAGAAGCTGGCCATTGGGACATGGAATGTCACCTCTCTGGTGGGGAAGGAGCCTGAGCTAGTGTGTGAGGTTGAGAGGTTCCGGCTAGAAATAGTCGGACTCACCTCAACGCATGGCTCTGGCTCTGGAACCAGTTTCCTTGAGAGGGGTTGGACACTCTTCCACTCTGGAGTTGCCCCTGGTGAGAGGCGCCGAGCAGGAGTGGGCATACTTGTTGCCCCCCATCTTGGTGCCTTGCAAGGCAGGCTACCACTACCGGTGTATGAATGTGTGAATGAATGGGTGGATGGCTGGTATTGTAAAATGCTTTGGGGGTCCTCTCAGGGGGCTAGAAAGCGCTATATAAATAAGCTCCATTTACCATAAAGCCATTTAAAACAACCACAGCTGCAACAAAGTGATGTACACATGAAATCAAGAACATTTAAACACATTAAAAAAATATTTTAAATTTTATATTTTTATTAATAAGATGCTGTTCGTAAAGTCGAATCGCCATAAGTCGGGGATCACCTGTATATACAAAGTGTAATTCCTCCCCGCTTGAATATTTAGCACCAGAAACATTAAGATTTACTTTCATTTCCTGTTCAACTCCAGAAAAACACTCATCTTGAAAACATTTATTGAATCTGTCAGCGATGGGGGACATCGGCGTATACCGCCTGTTTATTCTTTCTTTTACGTTCTGACTTGTTATCTGGTCTGACTGTAAAGCACTTGGGTCAACCTCAGTCATTTTCAATAAGATAAGATAAGAACTTTCTTGATCCTTACGGAAATTGCTATTCAAATAATGACAGAATTCTTGTCTGCTTAGACACTGATAGGGAAAAAACCCACCTCATTTATTGAACTCTTATTTACCGGTAAATAAACCAGAACTGGGAACTAATCTTTTGCAGCTGAAGTTGACGTGTTGCATAAAAGACAACTCTGCCATACTCACACTTATTTACTGTTATCGTGAAAGTCTTATCAGTTAGAGATGCATTCATCAAAGTTTAACATAGGATAATAATGATTAGATCCGGAGCTGTTTGGATCAACATGATCTGCTGAAGATGAAAACAATCTGACGTGCGGCTGCTTGTTATGATCATGTTCAGCTGGGATCATCTTACAACTTCCTGTAAACTGGGAACATGAAACTTTCTTGTTGTGCACATTTCACACTTTGCATCACAGCACAACTTTCTATTTGCATTGCTTAATGAACAACAAACACCCAAAGTG